>CM055122.1:971378490-971525214 GCA_029206835.1 Rana muscosa
AGGACAGCTTGAATTTTTTGGAACTTGTTTGGGGCTGCTTATCCACCATCCGGACTATCCTGCGTTGCAACCTTTCATCTATTTTTTTCTCTTCCGTCCACGCCCAGAGAGATTAGCTACAGTGCCATGGGTTGCAAACTTCTTGATAATGTTGCGCACTGTGGACAAAGGCAAATCTAGATCTCGGGAGATGGACTTGTAACCTTGAGATTGTTGATATTTTTCCACAATTTTGGTTCTCAAGTCCTCAGACAGTTCTCTTCTTCTCTTTCTGTTGTCCATGCTTAGTGTGGCACACACAGACACACAATGCAAAGACTAAGTGTAATTCTCTCATTTTTATCTGCTTTCAGGTGTGATTTTTATATTGCCCACACCTGTTACTTGCCCCAGGTGAGTTTAAAGGAGCATCACGTGCTTGAAACAATCTTATTTATCCACAATTTTGAAAGAGTGCCAAGAATTTTGACCAGCCCATTTTTGAAATTTTGTGTGACAATATGTCCAATTTGCTTTTTTTCCTCCTTTTTTGTTTTGTTCCAATACACACAAAGGGAATAAACATGTGTATAGCAAAACATGTGTTACGGCAATACTTTTCTGTAAGAAATACTTGATTTTCTGGAGAAATTTCTGGGGTGCCAACAATTTTGGCTATGACTATATATATATATATATTGTGACAGCAGGAAGGTAAAGTCACCTGGTTGCATCCAGGGGGGTAGATATATTTCGCCCAGATTCAGGCTTTACGCCGACTTATACAACTAGGTGGAGAGTTGTATAAGGCTAGTGGGCTCATGGATGACTCATACCTCTAGGGAGAGTGTGGGGCGTCGTGCAGACAGAGATGAGGAGACCAGCTGAACCTTGTCAGCTCATTTAGGCCTCTATAAGAACTCCCAGCTTCATTAGATGTTAGCTCATGCCTGGAACCAGACCTGTGTGGACTGTCTAGGGAGAGTGAACCCCTGTGCGGTGAGGCAAAGCCTGTGTGGCTATTTGTTTGGACTTTTACTAAACCAGGGACTTAGGGACTAGGACAGCACTAGGCTGATCCCAGTTGTTAGTTAGGAAACCTGTATGTTTAGTCAGAGGTCAACTTGACCAGGATTTATTTTGGTTATGTTTCTTTTTGCTTTGCTGTGTTTTGTCACTGTAAATAGAAAATAAACCGCACCTTTTTTTGATTTTGAAAACCACAACCTCCGTTTGCTGGGCCTGTTTTGTGTGGGGAGCCCATCCCGGGGGTCACACACACCCGCTGCCGAGCTAACCCCCTCACAGTTGGTGGAGAACCAGTGGCAGTTTTTTTTAAGCCAGCATGGAGGAGATACTGAAGCAGCTGGCTCTAGCAAATGCCAATCAACAGCAGACAAATGCAGGTTTGCAAAGGAGCCTTGCAGCCCAGCAGCAGACAAACGCAACTTTGCAACAGAGTCTGGAGGCTCAGCAACGAGCCCAGCAGCAATCTGAGGCCCGCTTCATAGACCTGTTGCAGAAGCAAGAGCAGAGACTACAACAACAGATGGAAGCAGTAATGCAGCAACGTCCGCAGACCAGTGAGGAAAGCCGTCCCACTAATACCGCGTCCTTTGGGGTGAGTCGTTTATTGACAAAAATGACTGGAGAGGATGATCCAGAGGTATTTTTGACCACATTTGAAAGGACCGCTGAAAGAGAAAAGTGGCCTGAGGAGCAGTGGGCTGGACTGGTGGCTCCTCTGTTAACTGGTGAATCGCAGAAAGCTTACTATGACCTAGAGCCTAACCAAGCAAAAGACTATGTGATGCTAAAAGCTGAAATATTGGCAAGGCTGGGTGTCACCCAGGCTGTCCGGGCTCAGCGTGTGCATAACTGGACTTTCCAGCTTGGAAAACCCCCCAGGTCTCAAATGTATGATCTCATTCACCTGAGCAGAAAGTGGCTACAGCCAGAGACTTTGTCCGCACCAAAGATTGTGGAACGTGTTGTAATGGATCGGTTTTTGAGAGCTCTTCCTACTGCCATCCAAAAGTGGGTAAGCCATGGAGACCCAGAGACGGCCGATGGTCTTGTGGATCGTGTGGAGAAATACTTGGCTACAGAGAACCTGACGGCCTCTTCCAGAGACACTCGGACTTTCCACCCTAAGACCAGACCATCCCCAGGGGCGGATAAGAGGATTCCAAGGGGTGAGGGTGGAGAGAGTGAGAGGGTGGGAGCTCTACCCCAAGTTTGGCGAGAACAGCCTGGGAAATCAGCGGCTCAAGAGGCGGCAAGAAGGATCGTTTGCTACCGCTGCCGGCAAGCGGGACATATTGCAGCCAATTGCCCGGTTGTGGAGGAACCCATGCAGTGTGACTTTCTGACAGGCAGACGTCAGTCGCTGTGTGCGACAGTCGCATGCACTGCCATTCGAGGAACTGAGAAACATTTATGCAAAATGTGTGTTAATGGTAGAAATGTTGTGGTATTTCTGGATTCAGGTAGCCTTGTGACCCTGATAAAGGCTGAGTTAGTTAAAACAGAGGTCTCTGGGAATAGCAAGGTAGCTGTTATTTGTGTGCATGGGGACACCCGAGAGTATCCAGTGACTACAGTGTGTTTCGAGACCCCCAAAGGTACCCTCTCTCATCCAGTGGGCTTAGTATCTCAGTTACCGCATGACGCCATTGTGGGAAGGGATTTTCCGAAGTTCTGGGAACTGTGGGATGATCCTGAGCCCCTCACTGGTGCCCCTATGTACCAGGAATGTGATAGCCAGAACTCCCCTGAGAGTGGTGAGGACTCTCCGGAATTTCCCTTATCAGTATTGGCAGGGGAGACTCAAGAAACTGGAGAGGAGCCCACCTCCTCAGACGAAAACCTACCGTCTGTGGAGTTTTCTGATCTTGAGGTTCACAGGGAAAACTTTGCCACAGAACAGTTGAAAGACCCCGCCCTAATAAAGGCACGGGAAAACGTAGTGAAAATAGATGGTGAGTTAGTGAACCCAGATAATACCTGCACTTACCCATACTTCAGCGTAGAGAAGGACCTACTGTATCGGGTGGCAAAAAGGGCAGAAGAAACCGTTGAGCAGCTTGTGGTGCCCAAACCTTACAGGAAGTTGGTGTTGGAGTTGGCCCATGGGCACATTCTTGGAGGTCATCTGGGGACAGAGAAAACCCGAGAGAGGGTATTACAGAGATTCTATTGGCCGGGGGTGATGAAGGACGTAGAAAATTATTGTTCCTCCTGCCCTGTGTGTCAGAGGTTGGCCCCGATGCCACATTTCCGTAGCCCGCTGGTCCCTCTACCCATCATTGAGGTCCCGTTTGAGAGGATCGCCATGGATTTGGTAGGTCCTATAATCAAGTCCGCTAGGGGGCACCAGTACATATTAGTTATAATGGACTATGCCACCCGTTATCCAGAAGCGATCCCTCTCCGAAATACCTCGGCCAAAACCATAGCCAAAGAGCTATCTCTTGTTTTTAGCCGGGTGGGTATTTGTAAAGAACTGCTTACGGACCAAGGTACACCCTTTATGTCCCGGGTTATGAAAGAGCTGTGTAAATTGTTCAAAGTGACGCAATTGCGTACGTCTGTGTATCACCCCCAAACCGATGGGCTGGTTGAAAGATTCAACAAAACCCTAAAACAAATGTTGAAGAAAGTGGTGGATAGAGATGGAAAGGATTGGGACTGTTTACTTCCTTATTTGATGTTTGCTATTAGGGAGGTGCCCCAATCCTCTACGGGATTCTCCCCCTTTGAGTTACTGTATGGGAGACACCCAAGAGGGCTGTTGGATATTGCCAAGGAAACTTGGGAAAGTGAGAGTTCTCCCCACAGGAGTGTGATTGAGCATGTCGCCCTGATGCAAGATCGAATTGCACAGGTAATGCCCATCGTGAAGGAACATTTGGCCCAAGCGCAGTTGGCACAGCAGAGAGTGTACAACCGTGGAGCCAAGACCCGTACCTTTTCCCCGGGGGATAGGATATTGGTACTTGTCCCTACGGTTGAAAGTAAATTCCTTGCCAAATGGCAAGGCCCCTACGAGATAATGGAAAAAGTGAGCGAAGTGAATTACAAGGTCAGACAACCAGGAAGGCGAAAGCCCGAACAGATCTATCACGTTAATCTGTTGAAAGCCTGGAGGGATAGAGAGTCCCTAGTCGCAGACACTTGGTCACCAGCTCAAACTGGTTGCGTGATTCCTGAGGTTGGAATAGCAGCCACCTTGTCACAACCCCAACAACAGGAGGTTAAGGAGTTTGTGCTTCGCAACAAGGAGGTATTCTCTGAGCTGCCGGGACAAACATCTGGGGTAGAGCATGACATCATTACCCCGCGCGGTGAAAGGGTGAAGTTAAAACCCTATCGGATCCCAGAGGCTCGACGGGAGGCAATACGGGAGGAAGTACAGAAAATGCTGAACTTAGGGGTGATAGAGGAGTCCCAAAGTGATTGGTCTAGTCCCATCGTGTTGGTGCCTAAACCGGATGGGAGCTGGCGATTTTGTAACGATTTTCGTCAGTTGAACAAAGTTACAAAATTTGACACCTACCCCATGCCACGTATAGATGAGTTGATCGACCGGCTGGGAACAGCCCGATACATGACGACTCTTGACCTCACAAAAGGGTATTGGCAAATCCCCCTGGCCAAGTCGGCCAAAGAGAAAACCGCATTTGTAACCCCAGACGGGGCGTTCCAATATAAAAGAATGCCGTTCGGGTTACAGAATGCGCCGGCCACATTCCAGCGGAAAATGGACCAGATGCTGAGGCCCCATCGGAAGTATGCTGCGGCTTACCTGGATGACGTAATTGTCCATAGCACAGATTGGGCCTCACATCTGCCAAAAGTGCAAGCAGTCCTGGACTCTGTTCGGGAAGCGGGGTTTACGGCTAACCCCAAGAAGTGTACCATTGGGCAGGAGGAGGCCAAATATCTTGGGTACACCATTGGGAGGGGAGTAATAAAACCCCAACTCAACAAAGTCGAGGCCATCCAGAGTTGGCCACGTCCCAACAGCAAGAAGCAGGTACGAGCCTTTCTGGGAATCGCTGGGTATTATCGGCGATTCATTCCCCACTTTGCTTCTAAGGCTGTGCCCCTAACCAACCTGACGAAGGGGAAAGGGTCGGTCATGATTAAATGGACCCCCGAGGCTGAGGCAGCATTCCAATTCTTGAAACAAGCCTTATGTAGCCAGCCAGTGTTGTACTCACCCGACTTCTCTAAAGACTTTGTCGTACAAAGTGATGCGTCAGATGTGGGGTTAGGAGCAGTATTGTCCCAGGTCTGGAACGGGGAAGAGCACCCAGTCATTTACCTCAGCAGGAAGTTGAAGTCCCATGAGGTAAATTACGCCACCGTTGAAAAGGAGTGTTTAGCGGTGAAGTGGGCTCTAGATTCCCTTCGGTACTACCTGCTAGGTAGGCACTTTGACATGGTTACGGATCACGCTCCGTTAAAGTGGATGGCTCAAAACAAGGAAACAAATAGAAGAGTGAATAGGTGGTTCCTGGCCCTCCAGGAATTCAACTTCACAGTAAAGCATCGCCCTGGCGTTCAAATGGGGAATGTGGATGCTTTGTCTCGAGTACATGAATGCCTGATTGCTGGTGTTCCAACCCCGAGGTTAAAACAAGAGGGGGGGGTATGTGACAGCAGGAAGGTAAAGTCACCTGGTTGCATCCAGGGGGGTAGATATATTTCGCCCAGATTCAGGCTTTACGCCGACTTATACAACTAGGTGGAGAGTTGTATAAGGCTAGTGGGCTCATGGATGACTCATACCTCTAGGGAGAGTGTGGGGCGTCGTGCAGACAGAGATCAGGAGACCAGCTGAACCTTGTCAGCTCATTTAGGCCTCTATAAGAACTCCCAGCTTCATTAGATGTTAGCTCATGCCTGGAACCAGACCTGTGTGGACTGTCTAGGGAGAGTGAACCCCTGTGCGGTGAGGCAAAGCCTGTGTGGCTATTTGTTTGGACTTTTACTAAACCAGGGACTTAGGGACTAGGACAGCACTAGGCTGATCCCAGTTGTTAGTTAGGAAACCTGTATGTTTAGTCAGAGGTCAACTTGACCAGGATTTATTTTGGTTATGTTTCTTTTTGCTTTGCTGTGTTTTGTCACTGTAAATAGAAAATAAACCGCACCTTTTTTTGATTTTGAAAACCACAACCTCCGTTTGCTGGGCCTGTTTTGTGTGGGGAGCCCATCCCGGGGGTCACACACACCCGCTGCCGAGCTAACCCCCTCACAATATATATATATATATATATCCTGGGGCCTGATCCCACAACAGGTCCTTTCACATGTTCTGCAGTGAGCTCCCTTCCTACTATACTGGCGGAAAACAAGAGATATATGTCACCAGCACACCAAGAAAATATAAGGGTCCAAAAGCAGTTGGAGAACTATCAGGGTTGCAAAGGTTGTCTTGCCACCGGGCCCTGGTGTTCTGTCACTGTGGGGTTCCCCAGCTGTCCTGTCCCTGCTATTGACAGCACTGGTCTGGCATCTGTCTCCTTGGCAGCGGCGGCAGTCTATTAGGACCTAGTGCTGGTGACATTATGGGTGCATGCAGGGGAAGGCTGGCACTATTGGTTATAGAGAGCCGAGCCCCCAGCTGGTCACCTAGCAGCAGTAATGCTGTATAACCTTCTCTGTTGACATGCTGATCAGAATGTGATCCAGGTGATGCTCCCAGTCAGATCTAATAAACACAGTATTTATTAGCATCAAGAGTACAACCACATTTTTATATATAATCAACCGTATGTTCAGCAGCCATGTAGGCTCTATGCCTGTAAAGTGTGGGCTTTGATCAATAAAATCACTGATATTTAACACTAGGATTTGACTAGGAGCATCACCTGGATTGCATCCCGATCAGCATGTCAGAGAAGGCTCCACTGCTGCTAAGCAACCTGCAGGGAGCTCAACTGTCTACAACCAATAGAGATGTGTTTGAAATCCCACATGCCCGATCCTGCCAGGAAGCCAACACTCCACAGTGCTAATCACAGCCAGTGAGACATTTCCTGATCTGTGCAGATGCGGAGCGGGAAATGTCTCACTGCCTGTGATTAGCGCTGTGCAGTGTGGGCTTCCTGGCAGGCTCTGGCATGTGGAATTTCGAACATGCCCAGCCCATCTCTAACAACAAATTGTGCTGGCCCTCCTGTACATTAGCCCCATAAAGTAACCAGCACTGGGTCCAATGTGCTGCCGCCGCTAGCCTTGAAAACCGAGACCAGCGTTGTGAATAGCCGGGACAGGACAGCAACTCTGGTTGTTTCAGCACTGGTCCACACTGGGAGGATTCCCCCATCCACCTATAATGTGTAGATGGGGGAATTGGATCATTTCTTTTTTTTTTTCATTCAACCTAATAGTTGAATGAAAAAAGTGATGAATGTATGGGCTGCCTAAGAGCTAAGACCAGCCATAGACAATTTAAATCTCAGCTGGTTCAGCAGGAACTGGCTGAGATTTGAACCAATAATGAGCAGATTCTCTTATGATCATCCCCTCTCTTCAGATACAGCACGCTGGGATAGTGTGGGCGAGACTGGAAGGAGGAGGAGGAGCTGTATTCCTCCCTGCTCGTATGAGAGGAGTGGGGGGGTGGCTGTGGACTCGCTGGGCTGTGAAAGAGTGTCATAGACTGACACTCGGCTCAGCTTGCAATCACCACTCTCGGAATTTACAGGCTGGTTCTCCTGTCCTAAGGACGGGAGAAATCAGTCTGTTTTTTCAGTAACAGAGATGAAGGCTTGGGCCCCCCTCCCCTCCCCCCACAGTGCTTGTGGAGTCCTTCCTGCAACTCCCTCTTCTCCGTGCCAATGAGGATGCAGGGGAAGGAGCAGATCGGGCAGCTGTGGTTGTATGAGCGCTCGCATTATGCAGTGTCAGCGAGCAGAGGGAGGGGGGAGGAATCCCCTGCAGGAGCTGACTGGGGACGCTCTCCCTTTCAGGAGAGACTATGTTACCCCAGCAGCAACCCAAGCGAAATACAAAAAAAATATATATTTTTTTTATTTTTTTTGGGGGGGCACATGGTGGGGCACAGCATAATGTTGGGGGGGCCAGGGCCCCCTCTGGTCCCCCCCTAGGGACGCCATTGTATATGAAGAGTAATGGGTCTGCGAGTCAGGGCTGCCACCAACATAGACCAGAAGCCAGAAATTTAGTAGAGCTGAGAAAAACAAGGAGAGGGGTGCCTCTGAATAAATAGTAAACACTTTAATTTAAGAAAAGCAAAACCAACTCACATGAGAGATAGCAATGTTGCACATAGGTGAGCTGGATACTGTCCAAGAGCAGGGTCAGGATGGATGATCAGGATACAATGAGATTCGCTTATCACTAGTGTGGTAGGAGTCCTGCTGGGACATCAGGTATCCAGGGAGGGGTGGAGGTAGTGAGCTGTCAGAGCCAGGGCGCTCAGCGCTGCTATTCCTTGCTTGTCCTCGCTGTTCACCGCTGCAAGATGGGAGACGGCCGTGCGGTGTGTGAGGGGGTTAGCTCGGCAGCGGGTGTGTGTGACCCCCGGGATGAGCTCCCCACACAAAACAGGCCCAGCAAACGGAGGTTGTGGTTTTCAAAATCAAAAAAAGGTGCGGTTTATTTTCTATTTACAGTGACAAAACACAGCAAAGCAAAAAGAAACATAACCAAAATAAATCCTGGTCAAGTTGACCTCTGACTAAACATACAGGTTTCCTAACTAACAACTGGGATCAGCCTAGTGCTGTCCTAGTCCCTAAGTCCCTGGTTTAGTAAAAGTCCAAACAAATAGCCACACAGGCTTTGCCTCACCGCACAGGGGTTCACTCTCCCTAGACAGTCCACACAGGTCTGGTTCCAGGCATGAGCTAACATCTAATGAAGCTGGGAGTTCTTATAGAGGCCTAAATGAGCTGACAAGGTTCAGCTGGTCTCCTGATCTCTGTCTGCACGACGCCCCACACTCTCCCTAGAGGTATGAGTCATCCATGAGCCCACTAGCCTTATACAACTCTCCACCTAGTTGTATAAGTCGGCGTAAAGCCTGAATCTGGGCGAAATATATCTACCCCCCTGGATGCAACCAGGTGACTTTACCTTCCTGCTGTCACATACCCCCCCCTCTTGTTTTAACCTCGGGGTTGGAACACCAGCAATCAGGCATTCATGTACTCGAGACAAAGCATCCACATTCCCCATTTGAACGCCAGGGCGATGCTTTACTGTGAAGTTGAATTCCTGGAGGGCCAGGAACCACCTATTCACTCTTCTATTTGTTTCCTTGTTTTGAGCCATCCACTTTAACGGAGCGTGATCCGTAACCATGTCAAAGTGCCTACCTAGCAGGTAGTACCGAAGGGAATCTAGAGCCCACTTCACCGCTAAACACTCCTTTTCAACGGTGGCGTAATTTACCTCATGGGACTTCAACTTCCTGCTGAGGTAAATGACTGGGTGCTCTTCCCCGTTCCAGACCTGGGACAATACTGCTCCTAACCCCACATCTGACGCATCACTTTGTACGACAAAGTCTTTAGAGAAGTCGGGTGAGTACAACACTGGCTGGCTACATAAGGCTTGTTTCAAGAATTGGAATGCTGCCTCAGCCTCGGGGGTCCATTTAATCATGACCAACCCTTTCCCCTTCGTCAGGTTGGTTAGGGGCACAGCCTTAGAAGCAAAGTGGGGAATGAATCGCCGATAATACCCAGCGATTCCCAGAAAGGCTCGTACCTGCTTCTTGCTGTTGGGACGTGGCCAACTCTGGATGGCCTCGACTTTGTTGAGTTGGGGTTTTATTACTCCCCTCCCAATGGTGTACCCAAGATATTTGGCCTCCTCCTGCCCAATGGTACACTTCTTGGGGTTAGCCGTAAACCCCGCTTCCCGAACAGAGTCCAGGACTGCTTGCACTTTTGGCAGATGTGAGGCCCAATCTGTGCTATGGACAATTACGTCATCCAGGTAAGCCGCAGCATACTTCCGATGGGGCCTCAGCATCTGGTCCATTTTCCGCTGGAATGTGGCCGGCGCATTCTGTAACCCGAACGGCATTCTTTTATATTGGAACGCCCCGTCTGGGGTTACAAATGCGGTTTTCTCTTTGGCCGACTTGGCCAGGGGGATTTGCCAATACCCTTTTGTGAGGTCAAGAGTCGTCATGTATCGGCCTGTTCCCAGCCGGTCGATCAACTCATCTATACGTGGCATGGGGTAGGTGTCAAATTTTGTAACTTTGTTCAACTGACGAAAATCGTTACAAAATCGCCAGCTCCCATCCGGTTTAGGCACCAACACGATGGGACTAGACCAATCACTTTGGGACTCCTCTATCACCCCTAAGTTCAGCATTTTCTGTACTTCCTCCCGTATTGCCTCCCGTCGAGCCTCTGGGATCCGATAGGGTTTTAACTTCACCCTTTCACCGGGCGGGGTAATGATGTCATGCTCTACCCCAGATGTTTGTCCCGGCAGCTCAGAGAATACCTCCTTGTTGCGAAGCACAAACTCCTTAACCTCCTGTTGTTGGGGTTGTGACAAGGTGGCTGCTATTCCAACCTCAGGAATCACGCAACCAGTTTGAGCTGGTGACCAAGTGTCTGCGACTAGGGACTCTCTATCCCTCCAGGCTTTCAACAGATTAACGTGATAGATCTGTTCGGGCTTTCGCCTTCCTGGTTGTCTGACCTTGTAATTCACTTCGCTCACTTTTTCCATTATCTCGTAGGGGCCTTGCCATTTGGCAAGGAATTTACTTTCAACCGTAGGGACAAGTACCAATATCCTATCCCCCGGGGAAAAGGTACGGGTCTTGGCTCCACGGTTGTACACTCTCTGCTGTGCCAACTGCGCTTGGGCCAAATGTTCCTTCACGATGGGCATTACCTGTGCAATTCGATCTTGCATCAGGGCGACATGCTCAATCACACTCCTGTGGGGAGAACTCTCACTTTCCCAAGTTTCCTTGGCAATATCCAACAGCCCTCTTGGGTGTCTCCCATACAGTAACTCAAAGGGGGAGAATCCCGTAGAGGATTGGGGCACCTCCCTAATAGCAAACATCAAATAAGGAAGTAAACAGTCCCAATCCTTTCCATCTCTATCCACCACTTTCTTCAACATTTGTTTTAGGGTTTTGTTGAATCTTTCAACCAGCCCATCGGTTTGGGGGTGATACACAGACGTACGCAATTGCGTCACTTTGAACAATTTACACAGCTCTTTCATAACCCGGGACATAAAGGGTGTACCTTGGTCCGTAAGCAGTTCTTTACAAATACCCACCCGGCTAAAAACAAGAGATAGCTCTTTGGCTATGGTTTTGGCCGAGGTATTTCGGAGAGGGATCGCTTCTGGATAACGGGTGGCATAGTCCATTATAACTAATATGTACTGGTGCCCCCTAGCGGACTTGATTATAGGACCTACCAAATCCATGGCGATCCTCTCAAACGGGACCTCAACGATGGGTAGGGGGACCAGCGGGCTACGGAAATGTGGCATCGGGGCCAACCTCTGACACACAGGGCAGGAGGAACAATAATTTTCTACGTCCTTCATCACCCCCGGCCAATAGAATCTCTGTAATACCCTCTCTCGGGTTTTCTCTGTCCCCAGATGACCTCCAAGAATGTGCCCATGGGCCAACTCCAACACCAACTTCCTGTAAGGTTTGGGCACCACAAGCTGCTCAACGGTTTCTTCTGCCCTTTTTGCCACCCGATACAGTAGGTCCTTCTCTACGCTGAAGTGTGGGTAAGTGCAGGTATTATCTGGGTTCACTAACTCACCATCTATTTTCACTACGTTTTCCCGTGCCTTTATTAGGGCGGGGTCTTTCAACTGTTCTGTGGCAAAGTTTTCCCTGTGAACCTCAAGATCAGAAAACTCCACAGACGGTAGGTTTTCGTCTGAGGAGGTGGGCTCCTCTCCAGTTTCTTGAGTCTCCCCTGCCAATACTGATAAGGGAAATTCCGGAGAGTCCTCACCACTCTCAGGGGAGTTCTGGCTATCACATTCCTGGTACATAGGGGCACCAGTGAGGGGCTCAGGATCATCCCACAGTTCCCAGAACTTCGGAAAATCCCTTCCCACAATGGCGTCATGCGGTAACTGAGATACTAAGCCCACTGGATGAGAGAGGGTACCTTTGGGGGTCTCGAAACACACTGTAGTCACTGGATACTCTCGGGTGTCCCCATGCACACAAATAACAGCTACCTTGCTATTCCCAGAGACCTCTGTTTTAACTAACTCAGCCTTTATCAGGGTCACAAGGCTACCTGAATCCAGCAATACCACAACATTTCTACCATTAACACACATTTTGCATAAATGTTTCTCAGTTCCTCGAATGGCAGTGCATGCGACTGTCGCACACAGCGACTGACGTCTGCCCGTCAGAAAGTCACACTGCATGGGTTCCTCCACAACCGGGCAATTGGCTGCAATATGTCCCGCTTGCCGGCAGCGGTAGCAAACGATCCTTCTTGCCGCCTCTTGAGCCGCTGATTTCCCAGGCTGTTCTCGCCAAACTTGGGGTAGAGCTCCCACCCTCTCACTCTCTCCACCCTCACCCCTTGGAATCCTCTTATCCGCCCCTGGGGATGGTCTGGTCTTAGGGTGGAAAGTCCGAGTGTCTCTGGAAGAGGCCGTCAGGTTCTCTGTAGCCAAGTATTTCTCCACACGATCCACAAGACCATCGGCCGTCTCTGGGTCTCCATGGCTTACCCACTTTTGGATGGCAGTAGGAAGAGCTCTCAAAAACCGATCCATTACAACACGTTCCACAATCTTTGGTGCGGACAAAGTCTCTGGCTGTAGCCACTTTCTGCTCAGGTGAATGAGATCATACATTTGAGACCTGGGGGGTTTTCCAAGCTGGAAAGTCCAGTTATGCACACGCTGAGCCCGGACAGCCTGGGTGACACCCAGCCTTGCCAATATTTCAGCTTTTAGCATCACATAGTCTTTTGCTTGGTTAGGCTCTAGGTCATAGTAAGCTTTCTGCGATTCACCAGTTAACAGAGGAGCCACCAGTCCAGCCCACTGCTCCTCAGGCCACTTTTCTCTTTCAGCGGTCCTTTCAAATGTGGTCAAAAATACCTCTGGATCATCCTCTCCAGTCATTTTTGTCAATAAACGACTCACCCCAAAGGACGCGGTATTAGTGGGACGGCTTTCCTCACTGGTCTGCGGACGTTGCTGCATTACTGCTTCCATCTGTTGTTGTAGTCTCTGCTCTTGCTTCTGCAACAGGTCTATGAAGCGGGCCTCAGATTGCTGCTGGGCTCGTTGCTGAGCCTCCAGACTCTGTTGCAAAGTTGCGTTTGTCTGCTGCTGGGCTGCAAGGCTCCTTTGCAAACCTGCATTTGTCTGCTGTTGATTGGCATTTGCTAGAGCCAGCTGCTTCAGTATCTCCTCCATGCTGGCTTAAAAAAAACTGCCACTGGTTCTCCACCAACTGTGAGGGGGTTAGCTCGGCAGCGGGTGTGTGTGACCCCCGGGATGAGCTCCCCACACAAAACAGGCCCAGCAAACGGAGGTTGTGGTTTTCAAAATCAAAAAAAGGTGCGGTTTATTTTCTATTTACAGTGACAAAACACAGCAAAGCAAAAGAAACATAACCAAAATAAATCCTGGTCAAGTTGACCTCTGACTAAACATACAGGTTTCCTAACTAACAACTGGGATCAGCCTAGTGCTGTCCTAGTCCCTAAGTCCCTGGTTTAGTAAAAGTCCAAACAAATAGCCACACAGGCTTTGCCTCACCGCACAGGGGTTCACTCTCCCTAGACAGTCCACACAGGTCTGGTTCCAGGCATGAGCTAACATCTAATGAAGCTGGGAGTTCTTATAGAGGCCTAAATGAGCTGACAAGGTTCAGCTGGTCTCCTCATCTCTGTCTGCACGACGCCCCACACTCTCCCTAGAGGTATGAGTCATCCATGAGCCCACTAGCCTTATACAACTCTCCACCTAGTTGTATAAGTCGGCGTAAAGCCTGAATCTGGGCGAAATATATCTACCCCCCTGGATGCAACCAGGTGACTTTACCTTCCTGCTGTCACAGGTGTCAGATCTCATCCAGAGCGAGGCTTGGAAGGCACGTGGCAGCGCGGGGCTGTGACATCACTAATATGCAACGTGTTTCCGAGCTTCGTACTGTGAGTGGTGTGACAGCCGCTCTCCTTTTTCAATACACATTTTTGATCCATTGAAGTCTGTGGAACCAAAAGCCAGAAAAAAAGTCCCTGGTCCTTTCCATAAAATGCACAGATGTGAACTACATCCATAGGAATCCATGCTAAATGGACTGTAGTGTGTTTCTGCAAAACTGAAAACACACTAAAAAATTCATAGTGTGTGGACCAGGCCTAAAGCAAGCAGAACTTGCGAGCCAGGCTATGGGAGAATAAAGCAATACTGTCAGTACTTGTGCCCAATTTATGTACATGTCAGAAACAAGTATAAGAATCTGTCAATGCCCACACTGAGGTCGGAGTGTCTATACTGTATACTCCTTCCCCATCACTGCACCCATCACACAGACACATGGCAGAGGAGCTTTGTAGTAAGGGAATATTTAGCCTTAGGCCCCTTTCACACAAGAGGTCCAATCAGGCCCGGCTGTCCATTTTTCAGCCGGACCCAATAGGATTTTCCATTCTCCTCTATGGGCAGTTGGATATAAACAGACTTGTGTCTGTTTACTCCTGGCTACCTCTGATCCGATATGCCCATATAAAATGCAAGGGAATCTGTTCCCCTAAATCTGGTTGGATCAGAGGGCAGTTGGGTTGAAATGGAGAGCCGTTTTCCATAAAGCAGAGTGGGCTGTGTCCGTGTCCTCTCTGTATAAGTGGAACAGACACTGACCTATCATCCAGTTGCTCCACTCAGCTCAAAAGGGAATAAGCGGACAAATCCCCTGCTGAGAAAAACCAGATCCGGCCTGTGTGAAAAGGTTCCTAATGGTGGACTGAGTTCCTGGCTGTTGATTGACAACACATGGCATTCAACTAACTTAAAGCGAAGTTCCAGCCACATTTTTTTTTTTAACGATCCAAGCATAATTAATTCTTCAATAAAAAAACGATTATACAATTTAAATAAAAGATGTTGCTAAAATATAAAATTACTACTCACAAGTTTTTCCATCCTGTTGTGGCCGTTGCCATCATGATTGTGGGCATGTGAAGCCCAATCGCTAACTCTTCCTGGATAAGTGTAGGAGAGGTGCATGCTGAGTAACCAGCATGCACCTCTCGATCTAGCGCATGCGCGATTCAAGGGAGGCCGTAGCGTTGATTGTTTCTAAAGTTGCCATACCAATAGGCAGTGACGGAGGAAGGTCCCTCCCTGTTGTTATGGCAACATAGATAAACACCTCAACACTGTGATCCGCCTTAAATCACGTAATTTCCTGTCAGGAAATAATGCGATTTTTGATCACAGTACTGCCCACAGACTCCTGGGAAATTATGTATCATTATTTCCCAGGAGCACAGGCGAGGGAAGAAGTGACTAGGAGCTCCGCGGACCAGGAAGTGGCAGATTAGGTGGACTACATAGCAACAGGGCATTTCTGGTAAGTATATATATAAAAAAATCCTCCAAATGTTTCTTTATAGGTTTAAAGGAGTCAGATTCTTGAAAAAAAAAAATTCAGGGTGGAACTCCACTTTAAAGCTGTTATTCAGTTTAACAGGAGCTTTTGAAATTTGTTCTGTCAATCAAATGTAATTCAGAACTGGTCGGAAACTAGTTTTTCGGTTTCCCATTAGCTGTGCTTACCAAATGACACAAGTCATTTCCCAAATATGGGCATTTACTTGAATTAGTCACCCGTTTTGTTAATGGTATCAACATTGTTGCAAAAGATTGCCAGAATTAGACGCAGGTAGTTCTAAAAAGAACTGTCGACAGAAATGTTTGTTACGACTTTACTGATATGCAATGTGTTTCTTCTGCAAAAAAAAACATAGTTATCTGTCTGTTTGCACTTTTTAGAATGCAAACTAAACTGTGGATTCTCAAGTGCATGCACAGGAATTATGTCTTCCCCGGCCAGCCAATCAAGACGGCCAAAAATCCTGAACCCAGCAGAAGCCTGGGTAAAAATATTGGTGCCCCATGGAAAGGTGGAACACGGATGCTGCATTGCTGGAGTGGAGGTATTTGCAGACTTTGGTTCCATGCAATGTACAGAGTTCAGGAGTACGCTACTTACAGAGTGCAGGGTTCAGAAGCCCACTACAGACAGAGTGCAGGGTTCAGGAGCATGCTATGTACAGAGTTCAGGAGCGCGCTACTTACAGAGTGCAGGGTTCAGGAGCGGGCTACTTACAGAGTGCAGAGTTCAGGAGCTCGCTATGTACAGAATGCAGGGTTCGGGAGTGCGCTAAGTACAGAATGCAGGGTTCAGAAGCACGCTACGCACATAGTGCAGGGTTTAGGAGCGCGCTTCGTTCAGGAGCGGGCTACTTAGAGGGTGCAGAGTTCAGGAGCTTGCTATGTACAAAGTGCAGGGTTCGGTAGTGCGCTACGTACAAAATGCAGGGTTCAGGAGCACGCGCTATGTACAGAGTGCAGGGTTAAGGAGCATGCTACGTACAGAATGCAGGGTTCAGGAGCATGCTATGTACAGAGATCAGGAGCGCGCTACTTACAGAGTGCAGGGTTCAGGAGCGGGCTACTAACAGAGTGCAGAGTTCAGGAGCTCGCTATGTACAGAGTGCAGGGTTTGGGAGTGCGCTATGTACAGAGTGCAGGGTTCAGGAGCACGCTACATACAGAGTTCAGGGTTTAGGAGCACGCTACGTTCAGGAGTGGGCTACTTACAGAGTGCAGTGTTCAGGAGCTCGCTATGTACAGAGTGCAGGGTTCGGGAGTGCGCTACGTACAGAATGTAGGGTTCGGGAGCACACGCTACATACAGAGTTCAGGGTTCAGGAGCATGCTACGTACAGAGTGCAGGGTTCAGGAGAACGCTACGTACGTACAGAGTGCAGGGTTCAGGAGCATGCTACGTACAGAGTTCAGAACTGCGCTACTTACAGATTGCGGGGTTCAGGAGTACTGTCCTCCCTCCTCCCTACCTGGCCTGGCTCTGGTACCTCCCCGTATAGGCAGATCCCTTCCTGTGTATTGGGCTACAGTTAGTACCTCCCTGTGTAGGTGGATATCTGTGTTCAGCACCAGTACCAGTGTTCAGTTCTGCCCTATATATATAAAATCGTCAGCACAACACTGCCTCTCTTCATCAAGTCTTCAAAAAGCTCGCCCTCAGGATTCAGCCCGGTGGATTAAAAAAAAAAAAACATAGCCGGCCAGCATAGCTGTCAGTGGTGGAGTTTTCCGACAGCTATGCCAGGCTCAGCTCACAAAAAGCCGGTGCCGCTGAAGGGACTGATAAGTGACTGCGTTTTTTGTTTGGGTTACTCATAGACTTCTATTAGATTGGTTGTTTTTGATTTTATGGGTGTTCGATTTTTTTTTTCTCTGCCTCTGAACGCCCCTCCATGTTAACCTAAATGTCCATGGACACATGGGTGTTTCCAGGAGTTTAGGGGAGAAAAAAAACATCCATATGCATTCTGAATCAAAAACGCATGTTAACGCTGGGCGGCAGAATTAGGGCTGGGGGCAGGGTAGGGGTTGGGTGGGGCAACTGGTGGCGAGTGACTCTTAAGGCCTGACTAGTAGCTCAGGACTTAAAATTTTTAACCCTGAGGTACATAATCCGGCACTTCTGGGTAGGGGGCAATTTGTCACAGCAGAAGCCTAATAGTGGGCGCCAGCCAATGGATGTCTGCCGACAACCGCTGATCATAGAGGAGAGACACAGAATGGAGCTCTGCCTATATAAACAAAGCAAAGCTCTGTACTGTCAGCAGGAATGTGTTGGTTTTTGTTTTCATGCAAAGCAGGGAATAAAATCCATCACATCCCTTATGCGGCGTACACACGATCGTTTTTCATGCCATTTTTTTAACCAACGTTTTTCTCGTCGTTTTTTTTCATGTTTCCTCTCAAGCCTGTCTTGCATCCACACGATCATTAAAAAAAACGCTCGAGCAAGGCGCAGTGACGTACAACACGTACGACGGCACTATAAAGGGGAAGTTCCATTCGAATGGCGCCACCCTTCATGTTAGTAAACTTTGTTGAGCGGCGATTTGCGCTTTTCAGCCTTGTGCTTTTCAGTCCGTTACAGCGTGACAAATGTGCGATCTCCATTACGAACGCTAGTTTTACCAGAACGAGCGCTCCCGTCTCATACTTGATTCTGAGCATGCGCGTTTTTTTTTCCCCTCGTAAAAGCATACACACAATCGTTTTTCACGTCGTTAAAAAAACGACGTGAAAAAATAGAGCATGTTCGAAATTTTTAATGGCCATTTTTCACGCCGTTAAAAATGCTCTGGAGCATACACACGATCGGTTTTAATGGCCATTTTAAAAAATGGCATTTTTAACGGCATAAAAAACGATCGTGTGTACGCCGCATTAGTGAAAGCACCACACACAGTACACATAAACACTGGTTAGGCACACATTTAACCCTTTGATCGCCCTAGATGTTTAACCCCTTCCCAGCCAGTTTCAGTAGTACAGTGACAGTGTATATCAGCCATTCTCAACTAGGGTTCCTCCAGAGGTGGCTAGGGGTTCCTTGAGCTGTGGCTGATTTACCTCCTGTTTGATGGTGCCGACATAATTCTGAGCCAATGCCACTTGGAGGAGCCAGTGGTATGACACCAATGATCTTTCTAGCTCTCTGTAAGGGGGCCATTCTTACCACCACTGTAAAGAGGGGCATTCTTCTCACTGACCACCAAAGTAAGGGGCATTGTTCCCACTGACTAAATGTGTTTTATTAGGGGTTCCCCGAGACCTGAAAATTATTTTAAAGGGTTCCCCTGGGGTAAAAAGGTTGAGAAAGGCTGGTGTATATTATTAGCGCTGATCACTGGTCCCCACAGTGTCAGTCTGCAGCAATATCGCAGTCCTGCTACAAGTCGCTGATCACCGCCATTACTAGTATAAAAAATAAATCAAATTTCCAGTATATATCCCATAATTGTAGATGCTATATCTTTAACACAAACCAATCAATATACGCTTATTGGGATTTTTTTATGTAACTATTTGTGGGGAAAAAAAGAACATACATTTTATTTGGGTACAGCGCCGCATGACCCCGCAATTTCCAATTAAAGTAACAGTATCGTATCACATAAAATGGCCTGGTCATGAAGTGGGGTAAATCTTCCAGAGGTCAAGTGGTTAAAGCGTTTTTTACCTGAACACTTCATATTCCTGATATGTGCCTGTTGTACCATGTACTTGGTATGCTTCCTTTGTCTAAAATCCACGGTGTTCCTTCTAGCCCCCTTGTTTTCCTATTAAAACTGACCACACTAAGCAGGAGAGCACACTGTGATCAGTTCTCTAGCTGTGCGTTCTGGGAACTCTGTGTACTCTCCTTAAAGCCGGGTTCACATTTGTACAAATTGGATGCGGGTTTCCCCGCATCCAATTTGCATGACATGCGAGTGTGGCCGGCTCTCATTGAAGACAGTTCACACAGGTCCGGGTCAGTCACAGTCCACATTCCAAAAGGGTCCTATGTTTGGGTCTGGTTCAGGTGCAAATTCAGGCAAAACTTCAGACCTGATTCGCACCTGAACCGGTGAACAGGAACGGACCAGACCAGACCCCATGCTAGGAACCGAGGCCACACATACTGTATGTGAATGCGGCCTCAATGATCAGACTTGTCCTGACACGCCCCCTGCACAGCCTGTCACTGGGAAGCTCAGTGTACTGCTGTTTCCCCCTCCCCAGCTCTTATGGGACTTTCACACTGGGGCAGTGCCAGCGTTAGCTCTAAATCGCCGCTAGTTTATAGCCTCTCTTTTCAGCTGGTAGTGGGGAGCTTTTAACCCCCGCTAGCGGCCGAAGAAGGTGTTAAAAGTGCTTGTGTTGCGGCGCTGGCAAAGTCCTTTGCAGGCGCTTCAGTAGTGTGGCCCATTCATTTCAATTGGTAGGGCATTTTAGGAGCTCCCGCACCGCCCCAAAGATGCTGCTTGCAGGACTTTTTTTTCTGTCCTGCAAGCGCACCGCCCCAGTGTGAAAGCACTCAGGCTTTCACACTGAGGAGGCATGAGAGGCGCTTTTCAGGCGCTATTCTTATCGCTAAAACACCTGAAAAGCGCCCCAGTGTGAAAGTACCCTTATGCAGCTGAGAACAGAAGGAATGTGATCACTTCCAAAAAAAGGTATTTGTAATGTTTTTTTATATCTATACAAAAATGTTTTGCCTTTCATTTCTATTTTAAACTGAATGGGTTCTTTTACAAGGTGATCATTTACAATCACTTTAACCAATTCAGATCCGCGCTATAGCCAAAAGACGGCTGCAGCGCGGACATGAACTGCCGGGAGGATGTTCCCTGGACGTCCTCCTGTTTACTTCCGCAATGCACGCCCTCAGAGCGCATCGCGGAAGAGCTGTGCCCGCTGTGTCACGCGAGGTGCCTGGCGGCTGCGATGTCCGCCAGGTACCCGCGATCGGCTGTCACAGAGCCAGGGACGTGGATCTCTGTGTGTAAACACAGAGATCGACGTCCTGTTAGTGAGAGGAGACCGATGGTGTGTCCCTTGTACATAGGGACAACCATCGGTCACCTCCCCCAGTCAGTCCCCTCCCCCCACAGTTAGAACACATCTAGGAAACACATTTAACCCCTTTCCTGGCAGTCACATTTATACAGTAATCAATGCATTTTTATAGCACTGTTCGCTGTATAAATGTGAATGGTCCAAAAATAGCGCCAAAAGTGTCCGATGTGTCCGCCATAATGTCGCAGTCCCGATAAAAATCGCTGATCGCTGCCATTACTAGTAAAAAAAAAAAATATTAATAAAAATGCCATAAATCTATCCCCTATTTTGTAGACGCTATAACTTTAGCGCAAACCAATCAATAAACGCTTATTGCGATTTTTTTACCAGAAATATGTAGGAGAATACGTATCGGACTAAACTGAGGCAAAAATTTTTTTTTTTTTAAATTGGGATATTTATTATAGCAAAAAAGTAAAAAATATTGTGTTTTTTAAAAAAATTGGCATTCTTTATAGTGCAAAAAATAAAAAACGCAGAGGTGATCAAATACCACCAAAAGAAAGCTCTATTTGTGAGAAAAAATGATAAAAATGTCATTTGGGTGCAGTGTTGTATGACCGCGCAATTGTCATTCAAAGTGCGTCAGTGCCCAGTAAGCAAGTGGTTAAAGCAGTGATTCTCAAACTGTGTTTTGCGGCAGGTGTGTCGTGGAAGTTTTAAAAAATATTTAAAATTGCTAGCGTTTTGAAAACCTTGAACATATCGAAATACTAAGTGGTAAATCAATGTTGAAAAAGTTAAAAAAGTAACATATATAAAAAACGCAATCTCTGTCAGTCTGTCTTTCATTGGTTCCTTTAGTAACAAGAGACTTGTGCGAGATCTCGATCGCTCTAATCATATTATAATAATAGAGGTCATTCTATTCCAGCTTTGATGCTTAAACAATGAACAAACTTTATTTATAACGATGGAGAAATACTTAGGCTACTTTTACACTGGGGCGGTTTTCAGGCGCTTTAGCACTGGAAATAGCCTCTGCTCAGCGTCTGAAAAACGCCTCATATTCATTGCAGTGTGTCTTTTCACACTAGGGCGGCGCGCTTGCGGGACGTTACAAAAAGTCCTGCAAGCAGCATCTTTGGGACAGGTTGGGAGCAATGTATTTAGCGCTTCCAAAATGCTCAGCCCATTGCAATGAATGGGCAGCGCTCCCAAAGCGCCTAAACCACTTCAGCCCCGGAAGAATTTGACCCCTTAAAGACCAGAGCATTTTTTGGGATACGGCACTGCGCCGCTTTAACTGACAATTGTGCGGCTGTGCGACGCTGTACCCAAACAAAATTGACATCAATTTTCCCCACAAATAGAGCTTTCTTTTGGTGGTATTTGATCACCTCTGCGGTTTTTATTTTTTGAGACAATTTTGAAAAAATATATATTTTTTAACTTTCTGCTATAATACATATCCCCAAAAAAATAATTATGTATTCATCAGTTTTGGGCTATATATTTTCTTCTACATATTTTTGGTAAAAAAAATCGCAATAGGCGTATATTGATTGGTTTGCGCAAAAGTTATTGCATCTACAAACTACTGGATCAATTTAGGGTCTTTTATTTATTTTTTATTGTTTTTGCTGGTAATGGCGGCGATATGCAATTTTTAGCGGGACTGCGACAATGCGGTGGACATATCTGACCCCAAATGACACCTTTTGGGGACCAGTGACATTATTACATTGATCAGTTCTATAAAAATGTACCGATCAATGTAAAAATTACACTGGCAGGGAAGGGGTTAACACTAGGGGGCGATCAAGGGTTTAAAGTGATACTAAAGCTTCCTTTTTATTTTTTTTAAATAACAAACATGTCATACTTACCCAGCTAGTTTTGCACAGAGTGGCCCCAAACATCCTCTTCTGGGGTCCCTCGGCGGCTGTCGTGGCTCCTCCTTGCATTAGATAACCCCCTAGGAGAAGCGCTCTCCCGAGGGGTTTAACCCTGCAGGCGCGCTCCCGAGTCCAGCATTTGTGTCCATAGACATGTATGCCGGACTCCACCCCGCCCCCCGATGCCCACGTCAATGGATTTGATTGACAGCAGCGGGAGCCCATGGCTGCGCTGCTATCAATCTATCCAATCAAAGCCGGGACTCCGTGGAGAGAAGGACGGAAATTCAGGGCTCCGGTAAGTAAAACGGGGGCTAGGGGGCTGGACACTGCAAGGTGTTTTTTAGGATGCATTAAGGTGAAAAAACACGTAGGTTTACAACCCCTTTAAGGTGAAACAACACAAGCCTTTACAACCCCTTTAAGTGTGTTCCCTCAGTGTGTTCTAACCGGGGGGATGGGCTTACTGAAACATGACAGAGATCACTGTTCCCGATCACCGGGAACAGTAGATCTCTGTCATGCCGCTAGGCAGAACGGGGAAATGCCCTGTTTACATAGGCAGGTCTCCGTTCTGCCTTGCCACGATCGCGGGACCCGCGCGCGCGCTATCCTGCTTTTACGGACTGATGTACAGGTACGTCAGTTTGCACAGGAGAGCCAAAGCAAAGCAAAAATGAGTGACCCATTAGCGGTAACGGCCGGTGTTCTGCCGGGCTGGTTCCGCCTATCGATATGGTTCCGAGCTCGACTGCGCAGGCGCAATCCGAGGCGATGGAATTCTCCGAGCGTGAACAGCTGTTCGGCAGCTGTAGACACGCTCGCTCCCGATGCTAGGGGAACCAGCGCGACAAGAAAGCGGCGGGGGCGGAGACTGGGCGGCATTAAACAAGTTGATGGCCGGGTGACACGCCGCTCTGTACAGCAAGGGGCGGATCAGTGAGTGTGCGCTCCCTGCAATGTTAGACGGCAAGCCTAGAGATTTATATGTACAACACTCGCCCTATAGAGCGGCGTGTCACAGTCTCCGCCCCCCGCCCCTTTTGCCGCCCCTTGCGCCCGCTCATGAACATTTTAAAAAATACAGAGCGGCGTGTCACCCGGCCATCAACTTGTTTAATGGCGCCCTATAGAGCGGCATGCCCCAGTCTCCGCCCCCGCCGCTTTCTGCACGGCGTGTATCCTCGGGAGCGAGCGCGTCTACAGCTGACGAACAGCTGTAGATGTTCGTAGATTTCCGTGTGTTTTCCGAGTGCGCATGCGCAGTCGAGCTCGGAACCATATCGATAGGGGAACTAGGTCGACAAGACACCGGCGCTGCCAGTGTGAGGCTGGTCCTAATCAAGTGAAAGAGAAAGTACAAAGAAGATTACATTGTGTAACTGAACTTCAATCTGATTTGCTCTCGAAAGCAGGCACATCCTTCACATTAAATTGAAATTAAATATATATGTAAAAATAAATAAGTTCTTCGCCTCAAAAATTGGCAAATCTTTTCAGGTGTGCCGTGAATTTTTTTTAGATCTTTTTGGTGCCCCGCAAGACAAAAAAGTTTGAGAAACACTGCTCTGGGGTCTCTGCTAAAATATATATATATATAATGTTTGGGGGTTCTAAGTAATTTTCTAGCAAAAAATACTGATTTAAACTTGTAAACATTACCTAGTCTGCAATGAATGGACCTTAGCTGAGGCAGTCATACAAAGGGTTACCAGGGAAGAATCCAGTCAGACAGCCCTCCTCCTGTTCTCCTCACAAAGCTCTGTGAGGGACAGGAAGTGATGTCATCTATCAGCCCATCCCCCTCTGTTGTGCTCTAGTGCAGCCTGGCTGCTTCCATTCAGTGTTTAGAGGGAGAAGCCAGCATGAGTTTTGTGGCTAGAAGAAAAGCCCGGGCCGCCTTGGCTATAGCCATGGTGAACTGCTACAAGAAGCTGAAGAAGCACAAAAGGCACAGGGCCTTCTGGACCAAAGACTACCTGGCCACCCGGGACTCCATGCCGCAGACGTCCATCCTGCCGGAGATCCGAGAGAACGATCCCGACGACTTCAGGAACCTGCTGAAGATGTCTGACGAGAACTTCAATTACCTGCTGCGCAAAGTCACCCCGCTCATCCAGAAACAGGACACCTGCATGAGGAAGTCCATCTCGGCCGAGCAAAGGCTTGTGGCGACTCTTCGCTTTCTGGCCACCGGCAGGTCATTGGAGGACCTCAAATTCTCTACGGCTATTTCTCCGCAGGCGCTTGGTGTCCTAATTCCAGAAACGTGCCATGCCATCATCCAGGTGCTGAAGGGAAAATACTTCAGGGTAAGTCTTTGCATCTGTTTTAGGGCTTATTCACACAGGTTGGGGGGTAAATGCATGCATGCAGTTGAGCCACGGATTTACCAACCACCTCAACTAGGGCATGCATCTGTTAGCCTTTCATTTTTGTTGCAGCAGAAAAGCAAAGGCCTCATGTACACTTGCTGGCAAACGGACGTTTGGGAGCAGTTGGGCATTTTTTTTTCAACTGCTCCTGAACTCTCCTCTATGTTCTCTTATCAGTACATGTACACTGGTTCATTTATAGTTGTTTCTAGGCAGTTGTGTTTTTTAGAGGCTTAGGCCCGGTTCGCACAGGGGTGGCACGACTTTGGGGGCGACTCAGCGGCGCGATCTCAAGACGACTTGAGACGCCCGCCTGAGGCGATTTGTATAATGACTTCTGTATAGAAGTCAATGCAAGTCGCCCTGAGTCGCCACCAAAAGAAGTACAGGATCCTTTTTCTAAGTCAGAGCGACCTGAGTCGCTCTTAGAACGGTTCCATAGCACAGAGCGGGACGCGACTTGTCAGGCGACTGAGTCGCCCCTATGTGAACCAGGCCTGATCCTTGAACCCAAAAAAATAAGTTTAGAAGCTGTGTTTAGCGGCAGTTGAAGAGCTAAATGCGGCAACTCGCGTTTTTGTTTTACAGACGTTTTTAATTCAAATGCTTCTAGACGTAAACGCGGCTAAATGGCCGTATTTAGACACTGGTTTCTAGCTGTCAAGTTAAATCGTTCAGGAAAGGTTGAACAATGTCCTGTGTACAGGAAGCCTAAGTTCACCTTTTAATATAAAGAATAAATGCACATCTTTTTGCAGGTAAAAAAAAGGAGCATTTTAATTTTTTTTTTTACACTGCAGCCTTTAACCACTTTAGCCCCGAAAGATTTTACCCCCTTAATGACCAGAGCATTTTTTGCAATACGGCACTGCGTCGCTTTAACTGACAATTGTGTGGTCTGGCGATGCTGTATCCAAACAAAATTCCCCCCCCCCCCACAAATAGAGCTTTCTTTTGGTGGTATTTGATCGCCTCTGCGGTTTTTAATTTTGCACTATAATCAAGAAAAGACTGACAATTTTGAAAGAGAAAACTTTTTTTTACTTTTTGCTATAATAAATATCACCCAAAAAATATATAAAAAAACAATTTTTTTCCTTAGTTTAGGCCAAAATGTATTATTCATATTTTTGGTTAAAAAATCGCAATAAGCGTATATTGATTGGTTTGCACAAAAGTTATAGCGTCTGCAAAATAGGGGAAATATTTATGGCTTTATATTATATATATATATATATATATATATATATATATATATATATATATATATATAATATATTTTTTATTAGTAATGGTGATCTGTGTGTGTGTGTGTGTGTGTGTGTAATATATATATTTTTTTTTTTATCGGGACTGCAACATTGCGGCGGGCAGATCACACTTTTGACACTATTTTGGGAGCATTGACATTTATATGGCGATCAGAGCTAAAAATAGCCACTGATTACTGTGTAAATGTCACTGGCAGGGAAGGGGTTAAACACTAGGGAGGCGATCAAGGGGTTAAGTGTGTTCCCCCAGTTTGTTTTAACTGTAGGGGGGATGGGCTACCACTGTCATGACAGAGATCACTGCTCCCGATGACGGGGAGCAGTAGATCCCTGTCATGTCACTAGGCAGAACTCCCTGGGAAATGCCTTGTTTACATAGGCACTTCCCCGTTCTGCCTCTCCTCGTCGCAGGCCGCCGGTGGACATCGAGTCCATGGGACCCGCGGGCATACTCCTGCAGCAGGCGCGCGCACCGCTATCCTCATTTTGCGGACTGACGTATGGGTACGTCAGTTTGCGCAGGAGTGACATTTTGCCAACGTATGTCGGCTTGAGCCGGTCGGCAAGCGGTTAAAAGAGGAGCTCCAGCCCAGGCCCCCCTCCAAAATTAAAAGTCAACCACTTCTGAATTTTGTATCCAAATAAACTCCTCTGCTCCACCATGAGAACTTCTAGTCTTAAAAGTCCAGTAATTGGAACGCACGCAGAATCCAGGGTAGCAAGCGGAGCGGCAGCTTTTTCTTGCTTTTTGTGTTTTTTTGTTTTTTTAACACAAAGTTGGCTATTCATGACAGGTCGGGCACTTTTAAATGTGAGAATTTGTTTGTATAATTGTAAGGCTGGGTTCATACTGACGCACAGGGCGGCTTACAGCAGGGGCCCAGGGCGTCCCTGTTCACCGTTTCAGGTTCAATTCAGTCCTGAGTTTTTGGCTGAATTTGGACCAAAAAAATGGACCAGAAGATGCACAGGACCCCTGTGCAATTTGCACCATAGCCGCTTCGGAGATGGTGTGAACTGGCTCCATAGGGAGGCATTCACAATTGGAGTGGAGAAGTATAATGGGATACAGACCTCTGATTATGAATTGTGGAAGATCTCAAAATTCTTATGGTGGGGTGGAGGAGGGGTTTTTTTTTTTTTTTTTTGGATACAAACATCACATTATGGAATAAGCTGTGGAGGTTTTTTTCACAAAAAAAAACCCACCTTTTGTAAAAAAGAGGTCAATTTGGTCTGGTGAGTGGCGAGTGACAACACAGGCTTTATGGTGGTGGAGAAGAACACAGTTTACGTTCACATGCGTTGAATGGACTTGATATAGTTTTTTTAAAGCACTGTACATATCACTATTAAGAATTATGTTTAAATATATCATGAACAAGTGTATAACAATGTAAATAGAATACGATATAGGTTACTGCTTCATTCTCCGGCATTCACGGAGAAGATCTCTCTCCTCTGGGTGGCAGTTTATGAAGCAGAGTAGATCACTTCACCCTTAGATCGCTTCACTCCTCCACCAACAGTGGAGAACGGCCCCTGATACTGGAATCTCGTGAGACTTTACGACAGGCATATGCAATTAGCGGACCTCCAGCTGTTACCAAACTACAAGTCCCATGAGGCATAGCAAGACTCTGACAGCCACAAGCATGACACCCAAAGGCAGAGGCATTATGGGACTTGTAGTTTGGCAACAGCTGGAGGGCCGCTAATTGCATATCCCTGCTTTACGAGATTACAGCACCAGAATATCACATAAACACTGAGATGTCAGTTTTATTAAGCAGTGATAAACAATCACTGCTCAATACACAGACTGACGGCATGGTTAATGTTAATAAAAACTTTTTTTTTTTTCTTTCTCCCCCTCTTTCTCCCCCTCTTTCTCCCCCTCTTTCTCCCCTCTTTCTTCTCCCCCTCTTTCTCCCCCTCTTTCTCCCCCTCTCCCCCCTTCTTTCTCCCCCACTTTCTCCCCCTCTTTCTCCCCCTCTTTCTCCCCCTCTTTCTCCCCCCTCTTTCTCCCCCTCTTTCTCCCCCTCTTTCTCCCCCTCTCTCTCAGCTTCACAAAACTGCCCTTTACTGTGTCAGTCAATGAGGATTCTCACTGTGCAGAGATCATCGGCGGGAGAACATGTTCAAAAACACTTCTGACCCCGATTATCACTGTTTATGGACTGTGGTCAGCGGCGATCCTCGGGATCACCGCTGTTCACTGCTTCATAAACGGACACCATAGTGTGAATAGTGACAACAACATAAATGTTGTGATATTCTTCAACAAAACGCTTTAATATTCCAAAGTCACATATAATTGTGATAAGCGTTTTCAAAAATTCTTCTCTCTTCATCAACTGACAAGTGCACCTCCTGGGGGGGGAAACCTGCTCGCCCCACTACAGGGTCACTCTCGCTTGTTATAATCTCCACTACTGTGGAAATCCGCTCTGCACTCCTCCACCTGGACCTGGTTTTACAGCTTTCTTTCTCCTTACTCCATACTCGTTCAAAGACCACATGATAAAAATACAAAAGGAAGAACCATAGTGCTCTCTCTCACAATTTATTAAAAACCCAGAAAAGGGGATTAAAAACACTTACCTAAAGGTGGGGGAGCTGAGCCTGTGATGTCTCTCCACTCCTCACCTCACTCCTTCAGTCTTCTTCTCACATTACTAACTGACATATCAGCATGGATCTCGCATCACTTCCTCAAACTCAATCTTTTTGAAACTCATAATTGTTCCTCCAGCCCATGCCCCCCCCCCCTCACTTCTCCATCAGAATCAATACAGCCATCAGTCCTTTCCCTCATGCCAGGGTGCTGGGTGTAATCCTGGACTCTGACCTGTCCTTTTAGCCCCAAATCCAATCACTGTTGAAATCTTGCAAACTTCACCTGCCAAAACATCTCCAAAATATGCCTCTTTCCTACCTTTCACACCACTAAGCAACTTATTCACTCCCTTGTTATGACTCTCCTTGGTTATTGAAACTCCCCCCTCAACCTATCCCCTCTTCACTCGATCATGAATGTTGCCGCCAGACTCTTCCACTTTACCAACCGTTCAGTTTCCAACACTCCTCTTTGCCAATCCCTTCACTGCCTTCCCATTGCCCAACAAATAAAATTGAAAACACTAACCATAACATACAAAGCCATTAAGGCCCCTTTCACACTGAGGCGTTGAAAAAACGCTCAAAATTTATAGGATTTTGTATCTCGTTTTTACCGCGATCGCGGTAAAAATAGCGCTAACGCGTATGCGTTTTTACCGCGTTCGCGCTAAAATTAGCGTGAACGCGGTAAAAATGCAGTAAAACCGCATAGGCGTTAGCGCTATTTTTTAACATAACGCTTATGCCTATGCGTTTTTACCGCGAATCCCATTCATTTCAATGGGGATAGGCGTTTTTACAGCGCTATTTTATGCGCCCTAAAGTTGCTCTAAAAAAGCTGTTTGCAGGATTTTTTTCAACGCCCAGCCAGCAAAACGCCTCAATGTGAAAGCCCTCAAAGATTTCACATTGAGAATGCTGGGGCAGGATTATTTCAGGTGTTATTACAGCGCTATTTTTACCGCGAAAACGCAGTAAAAACGCCTCAGTGTGAAAGGGGCCTTAAAATTCTGCCCTGAACTACATCACCTCTTATCTTCAGTTATCACCCAAACTGTCCTTTCCGCTCCTCCCAAGACCTTCCTCTCTCTAGCTCCCTTGTCTCCTCCTCACATCTCCAGAGCCTCTCCCATCCTCTGGAACTCACTACTCCAATCTGTCCGGTTATCTCCTACTCTGTCCACTTTTAGGCGATCCCTGAGAACGTAACTCTTCAGGAAGGTCTGAAGAGATTGTACATTTTATGCATTAAGATGAGAAAACTTCGGTCACCGACCAGCCCCCCTGTTATACTCACCTGAGCCCTGTAATTCCCATGCCAGAGACACGCTAAAACCCTCTCTGCCTATTGTCTCGGCTCGTGATTGGATAGATTTATAGCAGCGCAGCCATTGGCTCCCGCTGCTGTCAATCAAATCCAATGATGCGGGGGGCAGGGCCGAGTCTGGCATTTTGTGTCTATGGATGCAAATGCTGGACTTAAGAGCATGCCCGCACGGGGACCCCCAAGGAGAGCTCTTCTCCTAGGTGGTTTCCTGATGCGGGAAGGAGCCACGAGCGCTGTTGGGGGACCCCAGAAGACGAGGATCGGGTCCACTCTGTGCCAAACAAACTGCACAGTGGAGGCAAGTATGAAATTTCCAGCTTTTAGTGAAGTTTAAGTAGTTTGTTTGGACCAAGCTGGCCTAAACAATCTACTTGCATCACAAAGACATCCAGGGGGTAATTTACTAAAGGCAAATCCACTTTGCACTGCAAGTGCAGTCGCTGTAGATCTGAGGGGGGCATGCAAGGAAAATAAAAATCAGCATTTTTTGCTTGCACATCATTGGATGATAAAATCAGCAGAGCTTCCCCTCAGATCTACAGTGACTGCACGTACAAGTGAACTTGTAGTGCAAAGTGAAATTGCCTTTAGTAAATTTACCTCCCCCATGTCGTTCAGTGCTGCATGAACTGTATGTAGCCTCAGTTCCGGCAGTGGAATGGGAATCTCCTGTCACACTCCCGGAACAAAATTATGTCGGGCTGAGCGCTGCTTTGTCTTTAACAGGGAGCTTGGTATTCTATGAATGAATACCAAGGCTCTTCTGACTGGCTGGGGCAGAGTTTCTGAAGTCATCTACCTACCTCTTCAACTTAGCCAGTCAAAGGAGGCTTTGTATTCATTCATAGTATACAAAGCTCCCTGTGAAAGGCTGATCAGCGCTCAAAATGTATAAATAAAATAAAATCCGCGCAATAAACTGTGATACAATATAATACTGAGCAGCTGAACACTAAGGGTCAAATAGTCAAAATCCCTGAAATAAACATAAAAATAGATAGTGCAGCGCTTTAAATGTCCATATGTCAAAGATGGAAAACAGCACAGTGAATCAATGAATAATCCCCGTGATCTTCATAGGTGACGCATGAACTCTTGATTGCATGCAGGTGGTAACAAACACACACAGTGAGAGACCTCCACCAACAGATAAATTGGCCGTTCACCTCCAAACATGGACCCTTTGATTATAGAGGGTCACTGAAAATCTTCCCTTGCGGGTGAATCCAAGACAGATATATATGTGTACAATTCCCCAGATGAGTGAGGATCATCAATCCCGTATGAGAACAGAAGGACTTCAAGGTATCCGGTTCAAAGACGGTTTTACATGTAGAAGATAGAAAGGAAGACCATAGTGTTTCCCCGTGGTAAAAACAATTTAATGAGAAAACAAAAAGTAGTGCACTTACATTTAAAAGGCACTATACCAGTGCCGAAGTACAACAGCGCGTCTGGTGAGACTGTGAATGAACTGCGGGTCCGCTGATGAAGTCCCGCCTACTGGGACGTAACGTACGTACGGATGGGAAGTTCGTGACGTCACCCGCAGTTCATTCACAGTCTCACCAGACGCGCTGTTGTACTTCGGCACTGGTATAGTGCCTTTTAAATGTAAGTGCACTACTTTTTGTTTTCTCATTAAATTGTTTTTACCACGGGGAAACACTATGGTCTGCCTTTCTATCTTCATGTAAAACTGTCTTTGAACCGGATACCTTGAAGTCCTTCTGTTCTCATACGGGATTGATGATCCTCACTCATCTGGGGAATTGTACACATATATATATCTGTCTTGGATTCACCCGCAAGGGAAGGTTTTCAGTGACCCTCTATAATCAAAGGGTCCATGTTTGGAGGTGAGCGGCCAATTTATCTGTTGGTGGAGGTCTTTCACTGTGTGTTTGTTACCACCTGCATGCAATCAAGAGTTCATGTGTCACCTATGAAGATCACGGGGATTATTCATTGATTCACTGTGCTGTTTTCCATCTTTGACATATGGACATTTAAAGCGCTGCACTATCTATTTTTATGATCAGCGCTCAGCCTGACTCTATTTTGTCCTGGGACAGGAAGTTCCCATCCCACAGCTGGAACATAGTGCTGAGGCTACATACAGTTCATACAGCGCTGAGAGCCACTGCTTGTCTTAGTAAAGTAAATCGTTTACTTAGAGCAGCTTGGTCCATACTATTTAATCTTCATTAAATAGTGGAGATCAGCTTTAAAGATATATTCGCACAGGCAGAGATTGACAACTATGTGCGGACAGCTACAGCTTTTCGTGACGGTTTGCACAGGCAGTCATTACCTGAAGTGATTGTGTCTAGATATACAGGTACTTTGTGCATACAAAGACACTTTAATCAAATGTGCACTTCCAACCTGATAGTAAAAGTTTGGGGAAGGTACTTTATTCCTCAAGGGTGACTGTACCCGTGTGCACAATTCTAGATCCATAAAGACATGGTTCAATAAGCTTGGTGTGGAGGTACTTAAGTGGCTTGTACCCTGACCTCAACCCTACTAAACACCATTTGGATGATTTGGAATGCTGATTGAGAGCCAAGTCTTCTCATCCAACATCAATACTTGACCTCCTTAACTGCTTTTTGTCTGCATGAACACACATTTCCACAGACACACTCCAAAATCTTCTGGAAATCCTTTCCAGATGAGATGAAGGGGCAGGCGACTCCATATTTATGACTAAAGTTTGGGAATGGGAAGTCCAACTAGATGTAATGGTCACAAACTTTTGCCCATATAGTATGCACTTGAGTCTGCAAACATATACTAACATTAGAGGAAGGAGACATTTAAATCCCATGTTACTTTGAGCAAACCTACAAAAAGATAAATGAGATCCTGATACTGGAGATGAAACTGTGTGTGTATCTATATACAGTATAATGTAGAAGTTTTAGCTGTATCTATTTAACCAATTCCTTGCCACGCTATAGCCAAAATACAGCTACAGTGCAGCCCTAATGTTGCAGAAGGACAGCCATTGACGTCATCCCGTAACCACGCCCATTGTGCATTTCCTGAGGTGTGCATCTGGCATGCTCTCTGATCTCGGTGGCCTTTGGACCCAGTCATTCACTGATTGTGTTTAAAAGACCAATCTCAGCGGCCCTTTACCACGTGATTAGCTCTGTCCAATCACAGTGTAAACAAAATTGCCGATTATCAGCAGTACTTTCCTCACGCACTGTCACAGCATGAGGAGAGCCGGGAACCGGCAATTCAGACAGGACATGCGCACAGATAATCAGAGCACTGATCATCAGTGTCCTGGTTACAGGTGCTGCCTATCAGTGCTGTCTATCGGTGTCCATCAGTACCTCCTCATTGGCAGACATCGGTGAAAGACAAAATGATTTATTTGCAAAATTTTATAACAGAAACTAAGACAAAAAAAGAAATAAAAAAATTGTCTAGCAAAAAATAAAAAAAGAACTCAGTGGTGATTAAATACCCCCATAAGAAAGCGATATCTGTCTCAAAAAAAAATGATGATGATGATAATAATAATAAAAATGTCATATGTATACATGACATTTTTATTATTTCTTTGAGACAGATCTGTTGCATGACCGCGCAATTGTCATTCAAAGTGCGACAGCACTGAAGGCTGAAAATTGGCCTGGTCAGGAAAGAGGGTATAAGTGCCCAGTAAACAAGCGGTTAAAGAAAAAAAAATGGAAATTGTTTGGCATGATTTTATGTTTTTTAACTATTTATTTGGGAATTTTGATTATTTGATATTTCCAGAGCCCCGTTTGTAAAGTTCTGAGGAATGCAGTGTTGATGGGGGAATCCCTCCCAAACTTCAATCCATCTGTGACCGGCTTAATATTGTTTTTCACCTGGCTTTAGCACAGGGCTTGACAAATTTACTTTGAAACTAGGAGCCAGCTAAAAAAGTTAAGAGCCAGGTTTTTTTTTTTTTTTTTTTTACGAACACTTTGGTTATTTTTGTCGTTGGGGGGGGGGGGGGGGGGGGAGAATCTTAAATTTACACAGAAAACTGTTTCCATCTTTGTGGGGGAGGGGGTGTGTAAATGAAACTAAAGCTGTTCCAACCAGCTGCCCCACAATCCCTGTCCACTCATCGTTTTGGGCAGGGCTGGCACAAGACATTGTGCTGCCTGGGCCCAAGAATTAAATGCTACCACCCCAAAAAAATAAAAAATTACGGCCACCAAAAGGTTCCCACGTACATTACATTTTCATTTTAATTGTCATGATATAAAATTATGTATTAGGGAGTTGGATTTACATGCAACGGTGGTGGTGGTTGGGGGGGGGGGGTTCCATCCAATGCAGCTGTGGTGATGGTGGGGGGTTCAGTCAGCGGTGGTGGGTTCAGTCAGAGGCAGCAGTGGTGGGGGGGTTCAGTCAGAGGCAGATGTGGTGGTGGGAGGGTTCAGTCAGAGGCAGATGTGGTGGTGGGAGGGTTCAGTCAGAGGCAGATGTGGTGGTGGGAGGGTTCAGTCAGAGGCAGATGTGGTGGTGGGGGTTCAGTCAGAGGCAGTGGTGGTGGTGGGGGTTCAGTCAGAGGCAGTGGTGGTGGTGGGGGTTCAGTCAGAGGCAGTGGTGGTGGTGGGGGTTCAGTCAGAGGCAGATGTGGTGGGGGGGGTTCAGTCAGAGGCAGATGTGGTGGTGGGAGGGTTCAGTCAGAGGCAGCGGTGGTGGTGGGAGGGTTCAGTCAGAGGCAGCGGTGGTGGTGGGAGGGTTCAGTCAGAGGCAGCGGTGGTGGTGGGAGGGTTCAGTCAGAGGCAGTGGTGGTGGTGGGAGGGTTCAGTCAGAGGCAGTGGTGGTGGTGGGAGGGTTCAGTCAGAGGCAGTGGTGGTGGTGGGAGGGTTCAGTCAGAGGCAGTGGTGGTGGTGGGAGGGTTCAGTCAGAGGCAGTGGTGGTGGTGGGAGGGTTCAGTCAGAGGCAGTGGTGGTGGTGGGAGGGTTCAGTCAGAGGCAGTGGTGGTGGTGGGAGGGTTCAGTCAGAGGCAGTGGTGGTGGTGGGAGGGTTCAGTCAGAGGCAGATGTGGTGGTGGGGGTTCAGTCAGAGGCAGATGTGGTGGTGGTGGGGGTTCAGTCAGAGGCAGATGTGGTGGTGGGGGTTCAGTCAGAGGCAGATGTGGTGGTGGGGGTTCAGTCAGAGGCAGATGTGGTGGTGGGGGTTCAGTCAGAGGCAGATGTGGTGGTGGGGGTTCAGTCAGAGGCAGATGTGGTGGTGGGGGTTCAGTCAGAGGCAGATGTGGTGGTGGGGGTTCAGTCAGAGGCAGATGTGGTGGTGGGGGTTCAGTCAGAGGCAGATGTGGTGGTGGGGGTTCAGTCAGAGGCAGATGTGGTGGTGGGGGTTCATACAGAGGCAGCAGTGGTGGTGGGGGGGGAGTTTCAGACAGGCGGTGGTGGTGGTGGGGGGGGAGTTTCAGACAGGCGGTGGTGGTGGTGGGGGGGGGGGTTCAGGCAGTGGTGGTGGTGGTGGGGGGTGGGTTCAAACGGAGGAGGTGGTGGTGGGGGGTGGGTTCAGACAGAAGGTGGTGGTGGTGGTAGGGGGGGGGTTCAGACAGAAGGAGGCGGTGGTGGTGAAGGGGGGGTTCAGTCAGAGGCAGCGATGGTGGGCGGTCATACAGAGGCAGTGGTGGTGGGGGAGGTTCAGACAAAGTCAGGGAGGGGTCAGGAGGGTATACACCATGGAGGGGTGAAAACCTGGAGACCGTGACAATCATTAAGCCCAATTGTCAGCTAACAGGCAGCACTTCCATGCTAAATCCAGCAGATTTAGCATAGAGGTGTCTGCAAGCTACACTAGGTACGGCAATATGATTTTTACCTCCACACACGCACACTGGCTTGTCTCCCTCTGCTCACTGTCACACCAGACGGGCGCGATCTCGTAGGTCAGGTGCACCCCCATCCCGCCCACTCAAACAGCAGAAGAGAGAGGTAGGGGGAAGGTACAGGGGGCGGAGATTCCAGTCCCCATCTACAGCGATGTGATGAGCAATAAAGTAGTGGCTGTAATCTGCCCGCTCCTGTCACCTCTAACAGCAGCGGCGCCGGGCTCCCTCACTGTGGAAGTTCCAGTTCCCAGTTATCAGGCAGTGAGAGCAGGCAGGGGAAGCCCTCGGCGCGGCCAGTGACTGCTTGTAGCAGCCCCGGCCACCAGAAGAGGGCGCCAGTTCCCCTGCAGTGTGAGCAATGTAAGGGGAATGCCCTCCGTCAACAGAGCGAGCGGTGCACCTCTCTCCAGCAGGCCGCAAAGCCGCGACCTCAATTACTGGCCGGAGCGGCGTCTTGCATGGGGACTAGACACCTGCCACAGTCTAGCCCAGGCGCCAGGCCGTTAATTCTAGGCGCCAATGCGACCTGGCACCTGGGGTTTGTCGAGCCCTGCTTTAGCAGTATAACGTATTTAATTTTCTGGTTGATGTGGGCCATTTTTGGGCGTGTTTGTAGTCATTCCATGTTTGTCATGGTAATTATTGTAGGTCAAATAGCTATCATCCATTGATTGCAGTAGTTGCTCTCTGTGTGTTGGGGTTTTGCCAAGTGGGGCCTATTGTGAATGATTGACAACTGATTCTGTACATGGTGGTAAATGAGTTTGCTGAAATCTTACACTGTGAAATATTTTTTGTTTTCTAGTTTCCTACCACTTCTGAAGACTGGCAAATAATTTCTAGCCAGTTTGAAGAAATGTGGAACTTTCCAAATTGCGGTGGAGCGATAGATGGGAGGCATGTGCGCATCAACCCTCCTCATCACAGTGGATCACTCTACTACAATTACAAAGGGTTTTTCAGCATCATAATCATAGCCATCATCAATGCCAACTGTGAGTTCATAATGGTCGATGTCGGCAAAAACGGCAAGTTCTCAGATGGTACAGTCATTGAGCAAACTCATTTTTATGAAAAGCTGAAGGAAAACCAGTTGAAATTGCCGGAAAATCATGAGACAAAAGAGGGCCTTAATTTTGCTTTTGTGACAGATGAGGCCTTTACCTTGCATGACAACATTCTGAGGCCTTATTCACAGGAAGCTTTAACCAAAGAACGAAAGGTGTTCAATTACCGCTTGGCCAGAGCAAGGCGTGTGGCAGAAAATGCCTTTGGTCTGCTTGCAAACCGCTTCAGGATCTTCCGCACAACCATCAATTTATCGCCACATAAAATTGAATTGGTTGTAATGGCTTGTTGCCTTCTCCACAATTTTCTACGGCGGAGCAACACTGATGAATATTCCCCTTTCGACTTGCTGGACCGGGAAATCATAGAAGACTCAACATTCATTCCTGGTGACTGGCGGACTGAAAGTGCGGGACTTGTGTCATTGCAGTATATGCAGTCACAGAAACCTGAAGCCAGTGCCAAACTCAACAGACTAAAGTATTTGGAGTATTTCAATGGACCCGGTGCTGTGGAATGGCAGGATGCCATGGCAATAAATGATTATAATATTGAGTTTGAAACCTTTGACGTGTGAGACTGTCCAATTCAGTGTTTTTGCAGTGATAGGTCTTTAAAAATGGGGCCTTGTAAGCAAAGGTCCACTTATTTACTAAAGCCCACCAATGCTAAAATTCTGCAGAAAAGTACAAAGACTGTAGGTAAAAAGTTATTTAATATACTTGCCTTATGCCTAGCTTACATACTGCAGGGGGTGACATCACCATCCTTCTTGCAAGATCCTGGGGAATTTTACGTTGCTCAAATTTTGTGAGAAGATGCTCCAACACTTTGGAGTGTTATCTTGCAAGATTTGGGATATTTTACATTTCCAAGGATCTCGTTGGAAGGATAGTGATGTCACACTTGCTCTAGTGCCATGGGTGGAACCTGAAGGAAAGGCAACAGTTTATTTTTTTTTTTTCTCCCCTTCGAACAGGTGTGTTTTTTTTTTTTTTTTTTTTTTTTCTTCTTACGGTGGAACAGGGGCTAGTAGAAAATTAAATTTTAGCATTATGGGTTAGCCATCACTGACTTCCCGACTTATGCTGGCTACACTGGCACTACCAATTGCAGTCTCTGACCTGGAACATGTATACAGGCCTGAGAAGTTGGTATAAAATCCTATTTAAATGCTTGATTAAGATCAGTGTTTTAAATTTAAAGGTAGCGTGACAGCCAAACAACAAGGATTGTCAGAATATGAAGTCATTGATGGCAGCCTCCATGTTTTCACGCTCCAATATTATCTTATTTACATTTTTTTTGCTGTAATTTTTAGGGATTATCAAATGCCTATATGAGAATGTTATGCAAGACTTGAGTTTTATTTTAGATGTATTGACTTAGCATTACTATTAGAGATAAATTGCAAGGCATTATGACCAATTACCTTACAGCTGACAGTTAATCAAATGGGTGCTTTCAGTTTTATGTTTTTTTTTTTTTTTTTGTCTTTACAATGTCTTGTAATAAAAAAGAAAAAAAAAAAAAAAAAATATTCTTGCGAGTCATGTAAATACATACTTCACCTATTTTCTGAATCGTGTTACATGTTTTTTCGAGTGACAAGACAGCCAGGAAGAATTAATCTGATTATAAAATTTTAGTTAAATTTGCAAAATATATTTAGGAGCATCAAAACTACAGTTGTGCAAAATGCAGTTGTGTCTTTTATGAAAACAACCATAGCCTGAGTAAAAAAGTCTGTCTCCTTCCAGCATCCTGTAAAGAATAACCCTTGTTCTCTGTAGGGAAGCAGTGGTCTATCTGCAGAGGCCAGACATGCCAAGCCAGAGCTAGGCCCGAAACAACTAATCGATTATGAATATAGCTGTCAACCATTTTCATAATCGATTAATCGGCCAGCCGATTAGTTGGCCTGCATACAGAATGCATTATTTGTTTACATATTAGGAAATACAGTGCAGCACACATACAGCTCAGTACACCATCCATACATGTCAAGTGTCTGAGAACTTGTGAATGTGTGAGGAGCAATGCCTCATGGGACATATAGTCCTGGGCAGGAAGTGAGTGGTTCTAAAGGCAGAAGGATTTTTTATTTTTTTTCCCTTGCTATAGGGGCACGCTATACTATACTTTGCAGCTTGCTATAGGGGCACTCTGAAGGCAGGAGGAGCCAGAAGTGTCAGTGGGGGGGACCCTAGAAGAGGAGAATCTGGGCTGCTCTGTGCAAAACCATTACACAGTGCAGGTAAGTATAACATGTTTAAAAAAAAAAAAAAAAAAAACAATTTAAAGACTGTGTGCAAGGAAGATCAGCATCTGAACCCAGAGAAGGTGGAGGCTGATAGACTGGAGGTAATAGAAGGCATTACAATTAAGTAAACGTTTACCAGTATTGTAAATTATATTTAAAATGGTTACATAAATAAAAAATAAAGTCTCCGCTTTTAGTGCTACTTTAATATAAAATATTTAGCTCCCTTCCACCCTTCATATTTCATGTCTGACTCTTAGTTATAATGCCCATATATCCTACTTCTGTGTGTATTTATTATACATGATATAAGTAATATATTACTTTCACTGTATAAACGAACCCCTGAGAGTAGCGATTATCTGCTCTTTCTCAAGTCGTCTTCCAGGACGGCACAATGAGAGATGACTGGCTCCACCTGACAGGAAACACAATCAATTCAAAGAGGTTAAAGCACCCGCCCCTCCCCGTGCTCCTCAGTTCTTGATTGTGTTTCCCCACAGCGAAACCGTTTATTTTTTTCCCACAGACTGAAGGCCTGGGGCTGGAAGTCCCCCCCCCCCCGGGAGCTGAGCCGAATGCCTGGGAAGCCTCTGGGCCTAGCAGGACTCTATTGTCCGTCCTGGGGGGGTATCCCATTTCTCTTCTCAGGGAGGGCAGTAGAAGAGCCTCCCTGAGCACTGAAGGACCCTAGGTGCTGGGCTGTACCTGGGACTTCAGGGGCTATCTATCCTCCTTCCTCCCCCCTACCTGTCTGGGCGTCCTTTCTGGAGGGGGGCTGGCAGGTCCCTCCGGTAATCCCCGCTCGCGCGGGCCGCTCGTTCTATGGCGCCGCTCTATGCAGGAGCGTATGATTGCGGCGCCATCTTCCCGGAGTCTGGGACATTCGTCCTCTAGCTTCAGGGATGACGCCATCACGCGTCGCGTCATTTCCGGTCTCCGGCGAAATGGCGACGGCCGGCGTCTGCTTACCGGCATTAACAGCGGAGGGACGCCAGGAAGAGAGGCGCCCTTTTTCACTCCAGTGCCTCTGCAGTGACTTGCTCATCACACCTAAGCGGCATGGAACATGAGGAGAGGCCGACCACGGCCGTGGCTACAGAGGAGACCACAGGGGGTGAGTCAACCCAGCCAGCAGGGGTCATGATGGGGGAGGGTACCCCGACTCTTTCCCCTTGCCTGTCACAGGGTTCTTTCTAAATGCATTCCTGTGTACTCTTACATTGCAGGTGAGGACGTCACTGCCCAAGGGGTTGCTAGTCGTTCCTCTAGAGCCCCTGCCCGCTCCAAAAGATGCGGCAACTGTAATGAGAAATTACCTTCAACCCATTCCAAGCCCTTCTGCTTCAAGTGTATCCAGAAGCTGGTGGGGAAGGAAACATCTCAGGTTATGAGAGAGACTTTCTCTCTCCAAACCCAGATGCTTGCCACCCTTAAGGATTTTCAAGCCTCCCTTAAGGCTAAAGAACCAGAGGAGTTCCTCCTCAACCAGATTAGGGAGAGGACACCCAGAATCCCTGAGATCCCTCCTGTCTCAGGACTCAGAGGCAGAAGAAGACTCGGAGATCCCTGATCAGGGACTTTCCGATGAGGGCCTGGTAGATAGTCAGGCTGAGGAAGAGGAAGAGGGCTCTAGGTCAGGAAGACACATCTTCTCAGCTGACAACATGTAAGGCCTCCTTGGTGCAATCTACGCCTCTGAAGAAATTCAGGAGCCGACGGAGCAGGTATCTGCACAGGATAGATTGTACCGAGGCCTGGTAAGGGCCCAACCCAGAGCCATTCCGGTTCATCAGACTCTCAAAGATGTGATCCTTAGAGAGTGAAAGGAACCTGAGAGGAAGCTTCTGAAATATAAAACTTGGAAGCGTAGGTGTCCTTTTAAGGGGGAGGATGAGGAGAAATTCTTTAAAGTTCCCAGATTGGATGCCTCTTTGGCACAGGTGTCAAAGCAATCCGACCTCTCCTTTGAGGACGCGGGTAATATCAAGGATCTTATGGATCGCCGTACTGAGACGACCTTGCGTAGAGCCTGGGAAGCCAAAGCGGCAGCAATGAGCCCCGCGTTGGCTTCAGCTTGTATAGCTAGGAACGCGGATACATGGATAGCCAAGCTAATAGGACATGTTTCCCGTGTGTCCAAGTCCAGGGGAGTCCTAGACGCTCTACAGGTGATAGGTAGCGCAGTTCCAGGACCCGCTTATGTGGACTCCCATTTGAGGGCTCCCTCCTTTTTTGGTACAGGGCTTGATCAAGCTCTGTCAAGATCTACTGAAAAGGGCAAGAGGTTTCCCACCAAACCTAAAAGGGACCAAAAAAGATTTTTTCGAGGCCCTCACGGTAGAAACCGCTTCTCAAGCAAGAAGCCTGCCGGTAATAGGAAGTGGGGCGTTGGGAAGGATAAGCCGAAAGGAAGTATCCTCTTTTCCAACCAAAAATCAAATGAAAAGGGCCAGGTGGGAGAGTATTACTCAGAGCCCTCATATTCTCAACATTATAAGAGAGGGTTACAGGCTGGAGTTTCTTCACCCCCCCTCAAAGTTCCTATTAACATTTCTCCCCAGGGACCCCCTCAAGAAGGCAGGTCTTCTGCAAAACATCTCAGACCTAGCAGAACAGGGAGTGGTAGTTCCGGTACCTGCGGGTCAACGCGGAATGGGGGTCTACTCCCATATCTTCGTTGTCCCAAAATCCTCAGGCAAATACCGTTTGATAATAAACCTGAGACCCCTGAATACCTCTCTGCGTCATAAGAAATTTCGCATGGAGAGCATATACACCCTCAGAAGACTCCTTCTGAAGGAGGTATACATGGTAACGATCGACTTAAAGGACGCCTACCTACATGTCCCGATCTTTCCAGGACATCAGGCCTTCCTCAGATTTTCAGTCAAGTCTCCTCAAGGGATTCAACACTGGCAGTTTGCTGCCCTCCCCTTTGGACTGGCTTCCAGCCCAAGGGTGTTTACAAAAATCGTAGCAGAGGTGGTCGCCTTCCTACACTTGCAGGGTATATCAATAGTCCCTTATCTCGACGATCTTCTACTCTACAACCAGAGTTGAGATCTCCTCCTCGCAGACCTGGCCAAGGTTGTGAGTACCCTGGAATCCCTAGGTTGGATCATAAACAGGGAGAAGTCCTCGATGATCCCGGACCAAAGAAAAGTTTACCTAGGTTTCCTGATAGACTCCCTACAGAGGAGGCTCTTCTTGCCCCAGGAGAAGGCCTAGGGCCTCATGGCAGCGGTCTGGTCTCTGTTGGAGCCAGGAGAGTTCTCTTTCAGAGACATCATGAGGGTACTGGGTCTAATGACCTCTTGTATTCCTGTGGTCCCGTGGACTCAGCTCCACTCCAGACCTCTCCAACAATTCCTCTTATCCTCCTGGGACGGAACAAGAGGGACATTAGACCACAGAATCTCCATCCCAGAGGTAGTAAAGGACTCTCTGAGCTGGTGGCTTCTTCCTCAGAAGTTGCAGGTGGGTCATCTATGGACTCAGACAGACCCCCTCAGGATAACGACGGACGCAAGCTCCTGGGGTTGGGGGGCCCACTTAGGCGAACTCCGAGCCCAGGGTTCCTGGAATCAGGTTCAGTGACATGCCTCCTCAAACTTCTGGGAATTATTGGCGGTCGGGGAGGCCCTAAAAGCGTTCGAGGAAAGGATCCGAGACCGGGAGGTCCAGATCCTCTCCGACAATGCGACCACGGTGGCCTTCATAAATCATCAGGGGGGAACCAGGTCTCCCTCCCTGCTGACCTTGTCTCTAGGAATTCTGGGCTGGGCAGAGCTTCGGATTGCCTCTATTACGGCAGTACACATAAAGGGAAGGTAGAGGCGGACTATCTAAGCCGTCATCGGATTCTCCAGGGGGAATGGGAGCTGAACCCAGAGGTGTTCAACCTGGTGTGCCAACATTTTGGAAGGCCAGAAATAGACCTCTTTGCCCGCAAGGAGAACAGGAGAGTAAGAAGATTCTTTTCCCTGTCCCGGGAGTGGGGCTCAGGGGGGGTGGATGCACTGGCTCGGGTATGGAATTTTCACCTGGCTTATGCTTTTCCCCCTCTGAGTCTCATTCCAAGAGTCCTACAAAAACTAGGTCTCTCAGAGACCAGACTCATTCTAATTGCTCCTTGGTGGCCCAAGAGAGCCTGGTTTCCCGCTCTACAGAACTGGTCTGTAGCACCTCCCCTCCATCTACCAGTTCGGGTGGACCTTCTTGGCAGGGACCAGTCTTTCACCCAGATCCCAGCTTCTTCAAGCTGACGGCCTGGTGCTTGAGAGGCAGAACCTGCGGGAGAGGGGATGTTCCGAGAGAGTGATCAACACTCTCCTCTCAAGTAGAAAAGAGGTCACCAGACGTATCTACAGGAAGGTGTGGGGAGTCTTCTCTCACTGGTGTCTAGTGAGAAAGGTATCCCAGCAAGAAACCTCGGTCATCCTGGACTTTCTCCAGGATGGCGCCGACTTAGGTCTCGCTAGCAAGACTCTAAGAGTACAGGTAGCAGCCTTATCGTATTTTTTGGACAAAAATTTATCACTGGACCCTCTAGTTAAAAGATTTCTAATGGCCAGGGATAGATTGTCCCCGGTGCAGATCTCTAGAGTCCCGCCCTGGGACCTTACGTTAGTTTTGGAACAATTAACTAAGGCTCCGTTTGAGCCACTAGAAGATATTTCAGTTAAATTACTGACATTTAAGTTTGCTTTTCTTCTGGCAATTACTACAGCCAGAAGAATAGGCGACATGCAGGCTCTGACGATTAAAGAGCCTTTCTTTAGTTTATTCGAGGACAGAGTTATTCTTAGGCAGGACCCCCTGTACCTCCCTATGGTAGTGTCAAAGTTTCATAGATCACAAGAAATTATTCTTCCTTCCTTTTGTTCAAATCCACAAAATGAAAGAGAGGCCTCCTTTCATTGTCTAGATGTCAGACAGGGTCTGCTAGCTTATCTGGATAGAGTGGGTGAATTTAGGAAATCCAGCCATTTACTAATTAATTTTTTTGGACAGAAAAAAGGCCAACAGGCATCTAGAGCATCCATATCTAGATGGATCAGACAGACAACCTCCATAGCTTATGACCAGGCTGGTAAGACAGCCCCGAAAGTTAAAGCTCATTCTACTCGCTCTTTGGCAACCTCCTGGGCAGAAAGAGCCGGAGCTTTGGTGGAACAGATCTGTAAAGCTGCGACTTGGTCAAGCCAGAATACATTCCTAAGGCATTACAGAGTGGAGTTGCTGTCACCTCAGGACCTGTCCTTTGGTAGAGAGGTCCTGCAAGCAGTCGTCCCACCCTAAGGTAGGCCTGAAGCTACTTGCTTCTCTCTCATTGTGCCGTCCTGGAAGACGACTTGAGAAAGTGACCAGTTACACTTACCGGTAACGGTGTTTCTGGGAAGTCTTCCAGGACGGCAGGCCTACTTCCCACCGCTTTGGTTGATACATTGGTTTGTATAGAGTTATTTGGGTGTGTGTTTTCTCTCTCGTGCACTGGTGTGGGTCTGTACTTTATCATAACTGAGGAGCACGGGGAGGGGCGGGTGCTTTAACCTCTTTGAATTGATTGTGTTTCCTGTCAGGTGGAGCCAGTCATCTCTCATTGTGCCGTCCTGGAAGACTTCCCAGAAACACCGTTACCGGTAAGTGTAACTGGTCACTTTTTGTACTATAAAATGCCAATTTTATTAGATTTTTTTTTTAACCCCATGATGACAGGTGATACAAAAAAAAAGCATGCTGCTGCTACTAAACGTCTTGGGCCTGGTTCACACCTAATGTGTTTTTATTATTTTTTATTTTTTTTTGTGCTTTTTGCAGAAATGCACTACAGTTCATGTAACATGGTTTCCTATGGGACATGTTCACATCTGTTTTTTTTTTTTAAGCCGCTGCATATTTGGAAAGGGTCAAGGACTTTATTCAACGCAAAACGGTGCTTTTTTTGGTTCTATATACTTCAATACAGAAGCTTCAGAAAAGCATGTAGTGCGTTTTTTTTTTGCAGCAATTTGCATTTTTTAATCTGCCCAACAACAAATTGGTCAAAAAAAGATAAAAAATGGAAATTGCAGCAAAATCGTGTGTACCAAAACGTACAGCAGAAACGGATCAAAAGCAAACTGCATGGGTGTGAACCAAGCCTTATGCTGGCCATACACTTATCGATTATGACAATAATCGTTAGTTGCAGTCCTAGTCAGAGTTAGAACTCTTTAACCGCCTAAGGACAGCCCCACGTACATATACTGCGGCAGGGCGGCCCTTAAGCGCAGAATCACGTACCTGTGATTTTTTTTTTTTCTTCGGCTCCGGGGTGCGCGTGACCCAATGTCGGCCAGGACCTGCAGAACAAGTATGTAAACAAGGCAGATCGCCATTCTGCCAGAGAGAAAAATTTAGATCCTGTGTTTCTGCTAAACAGAAATGTGGATCTCTGTTTTCCTTTAGTCTAAGCACTGTGGGGGAGAGGTGCTTTAGTCTAAGCACCTCCCCCACAGTTAGAACGCACTTCCTAGGGACACACCCTTTGATCACCCTGATTTTAACCCCTTCCCTGCCAGTAACAGTGCATTTTTCTCCTATAACCTTCCAGGACGGCACACCAGAGATGAGGGCTCCTCATCACAGGAAACGCAATCAGTTGACTGCTTGTTTATAAGTCCCCACCCTTCCCCTTGATCCCCAGTATTGATTGTGTTTCTCCCGAACACAGCGACATGTTTGTTTTATTTTAAAGACCTAATAATCGGGGAGGGTCTGATGGTACCCCTGTTGAGACAGGTTTTAGGGAGGCCGGGGAGGGCTGAACTAACCTGAAGGCCTTGTCCTTCTCACAGGTTGCCCCAAGTGTGCACCAGCGCTCTGGCCGCAGGGAGTGCGTGCCATTGCTGCATTGCATAAACCACTGCCATTAGCTGCTATCGTCACTTCTGGGTTTCCTATTACAGGAAGCACTGCACTCCAAGCTTCATTCTGAACACGACTGCATCACAGGAAGTGGGCGGTGCCGGAGTTACAGCACAACCCGGAAATGCTAGAAATGCCGGGAGACAGCCTGGAGCAGAGCAAGATGGTGGGAAGCGGTTGGCTTGCTGTACCAGCAGCCCAGAACCCAGCCAACCTCCTCATGGAACAAGAGGAATGGAAGGCAACGACGACTGCAGGCAGATCCAGGTCAGGGCCCGGTGAGCACAAACCCCCTTTGGAAAAGGAGGAGGGGAAGGGAGTGAGAGGTCCTGGCTTCCAGGGGTCTGAGAATCCCTGGGCCAGCCAGAACAGGACTGGGCTTCACCACTCACCTTACCCTTCCCCTCCCCAGTACAAATCCGCAGTTCTAGGGGAAGACAGAGTAATGTTATGTATATATGTTATATCTCTTGTCTTACAGAATCCCCCAGCGGAGCCCAGGAGGCCTCGCATAAGCAACCTCCTGCCGCAACAGGGCATGGCTCCTCCAAAAAAAAAGTGGGTACTGTAAGGATAAACTCCCAAAGTCCCACTCGAAGCCCTTTTGCTATAACTGTATCAATAAATTAGCAGGGAAAGGGGCTTCTACACTGATGAAAAAACGTCTCATCAATGCAGACGGAAATGCTGGCAACATTCAAAGCTTTCCGTGAAGCCGCTGGGCAGTCGGCAACCCAGAGTCCTGACACAGAGGATATTACCCCTAGAGAAGGCACATCCTCCCAGGAGAGCCTCTTTGGAGGGGGACCTAGTGCCCTTCTCCCACCCTCACAATCTCTCCCTCTAGTCCAGGCAGAGGAAGAAGAGGAGGACGGGGGGATATGGAAAGCCAGGTCAGTACATAGCTCAGAGGGGGAGTTGGATCTAGACCTGTTAAGCCAGACTCAGGAGGATGCAAGGTTAAGGAGACACCTTTTCACCCTAGTGGATCTGGATGGACTCCTGCAGGCAATATATGCCACTGAGGAGATTCCAGAAGCCCCTAGAGCAGTGGTTCTCAACTCCTGTCCCCAGGACCCACTAACAGGCCAGGTTTGCAAGATAACTAAAATACATCACAGGTGATATAATTTGCTGCTCAGTGATTGCAGTATTCTAGTCTGCATCTCCCCAAGGTAATACTTACTTAAAATCTGGCCTGTTAGTGGGTCCCGAGGACTAGAGTTGAGAACCACTGCCCTAGAGTAACCTCAGCACAGGACAAGATATCTAGGGGGCTGAGCAAGGCTCAAATCCAGGGTGTTCCCACTCATCAATCCCTAAAGGATTAGGGCCAGCTGCTATGAATCTGGCAGGTAGCTCCACGATGGTGCATTTTGATTATTTCTTTTTCGTACATCACGGGACACAGAGCGACTTAGTCATTACTAATGGGTTATATAGATTACCTTCAGGTGCTGGCACTGGCCACTTCCAAACCGGAAGTACCCTCCCCTATATAAGCCCCTCCCATCCGGGAGCACCTCAGTTTTTTGCCAGTGTCTAAGGTGTTGGCCAAAGGGTAACATGTGTTTTCACTGGGCTTGCGTACAGGTTCTTTTGGGCCTTAGTAAGCTGTTCCGGATCCCACCAAAAAAGCTTCATAGCTAAACGGTCGGTACCCGGGCCTTGCAGCGGAAGAGCAAGGTTTGCCTGTAATGCCTCTCTTAGGAGGGCTGGACCCTGGGATCCAGACCTCTGGTCATACCCACGACCAAGATGTTGTCTGTGCAGGGTGCTATACAGGTCCAGGGGAGTGGAATCCTTGGGAACCCGGTCCCTGAAGGTTTAATTACAATGCCTGCCGTGATAGGTGAAGTTTGGGCTTCTGTGGACCAAACAGAGTCCTGCGGCGGGGATCAGGTAAGTGGGGGGGCCCCCAGGAACTTGGTTCTATTGGGGGACCCCCAAGCCTAATTTGTCTTTCTGTCTGTTACCTAACGGTATTCCCGCTAATATCTGTGTATACCTGTAACTACTGAAAATGTAAAATTTTAATAGTAGTCAAGAAAAAAAAAAAAAAAAAAGGACCGCGGTACCTGTGTTAAACCACTAGAGGCCGCTGTGGTCCATTTTTCTTGTCATGTGGATCTTTGGTTTTCTCAAGTCAAAAGATCCAGGCAGTTGGTAAGTTTCTCTGTGGGAATCCACTTCCTCTGCCCTGTTGCTGCGCTCATCCACCGCACAGGCCCTCCGGCAAAAAGGGCCCTGGCTCCTAGTCCCTGTTTGGTTTCGAAAATGGCGCACGGGCGCGGGCGCGTGCACGCGCCTCCTATGAAAAAAAAGGGGCGGGTGGATGACGCTCGATGCGCGCCACGGCGCTTCTGCGCATGTGCAGGCGTCCCAGCTTGTATAAAGACACAGTACAAGTGTCAGCTGGATGCAAACAGAGCTAGCAACAAACAGTGGCACACAGAGGCGGTTGATGCAGGCATCCCCATAGAAAGGCACTTTAGTGGACACCAGCTGGTATATAGCAGCAACTTTGTTAGACTATTACCAGCAAAATTGGTGTATGACGACGGGAATACCTCAGCTTTGTGCTTAAAGGATATGTCGTCCAGACGCTCCGGAAATAGATCTTCCAGGAAGCCAAAGGGGTCTCCATCGGGCTCTGAGGATATTGGGCATGCTTGTACTGCACCAATCTCCCCTGAGAATTCAGAGGTCAGTAGCCGTAGAAACCCCGCAGGAGTGCCTGGTGCTGCGGCTGTCCCCAGTCCACCTGCTCCTGTATATATAACAGGAGGTTTTATCCAACTCTGGGAGGATTGGAAGAGAGATTAACAGCATTGATCGCTGCTTCCCTGTCACAGGGAAAGCGCGTCCGATCTCCGTCTCCTCCTTCAGAGTGCCTGTTAGTGGAGGAACAGCCCCACACAGGGATCGACCTACCTGAAGGGGATCAGGATGAGGTTGATTCAGTTATGGAGGAATCAACAGTGGAAGAACCTTTCTCAGCATCTCAGGCTGAAAGATTATGGGTTCAGTCTCTGACTAACATGGTCCGATCAGCATTTAAAATGCCTCTGGCGGAACCACCATCCATTACGGTTTCCTCGCTGGGGTCGCTAAAAGCTCCCCAGGCTGTCTGTTCCTTCCCAATCCACCCTTTATTAGAAGGGCTTATTTACCAGGATTGGGAGCATCCTGATAAAATATTTGCTCCCCCCCAAGAGATTTCCGGTGATCTATCCCATGGAGGATAAGTTCATAAAAAAATGGAGGGTCCCTACAGTGGACGCAGCCATTTCTTCTGTGAACAAATCACTGACATGTCCAGTAGATAATGTTCCAATGTTCAAAGACCCAATAGATAAAAAATTGGAGTCTTTACTAAAATCTGCTTTCTCTACAGCAAGCATGGTGACACAACCTGCGGTAGCAGCGATTGGAGTCTGCCAAGCAGTGAAAGATCAGTTGAAACAAGTCTTAAGGGACTTACCAGATCAGCAGGCTCTTGCCCTAGCTGACCTGCCTAGAGCCTTGTGTTTTGCGGTGGACGCCATAAAGGATACAATCCAACAGGCCTCCCGCTTTACGCTGTCTATAGTACATATGCGTAGGCTTCTGTGGCTCAAAAACTGGTCTGCTGAAGCTCCCTGTAAGAAACTGCTGGTTAGCTTCCCATTTCATGGAGAACGCTTATTTGGAGAAGATCTGGACAAATATATCCAGAAAATTTCTGCCGGTAAAAGTTCACTCTTACCGGTTAAGAACAAGAGTAGAAGTCCTTCTTTTAAGAGGCCTACTTCTCCAGTCCCGGGCACATCGGCTGTGAAGCAGTTCCGACGGCCTCCGCGGTCAAATTCAGGGGGCAGAAATCAGGGACAATCACAGGGTAACAAGAAGCCCTGGATCAAGAGAGGTACAAAACCTCCCCCCAAGGCATGAAGCGTTGCCCCCACTCAATCGGGTGGGGGGAAGGCTTCAGTTGTTCACAGAGACCTGGCGGGACACCATCAGAGACAGATGGGTGCTCTCCGCAGTAAGTCTGGGATACAAGCTGGAGTTAAAAGGCACTCCTCCTGCCCAATTTATGAGGTCAAACGTGCCAAGAGATCCCCAGAAGAGAGGATCCCTCCTTCTGGCACTAGAACAACTATTGCTCCAAGGTGTAATCATGAAGGTTCCCCTGGAAGAAAGCGGATTCGGGTTTTACTCAAACCTTTTCACAGTCCCCAAACCAAATGGGGACGTGAGGCCCATATTAAATCTAAAAGGGCTAAACAAGTTCCTAAATATCAGGACTTTTCGGATGGAGTCGATCCGATCGGTGGCCACCGCCCTACAAGGGCAGGAATGGTTAGCCTCGATCGACATAAGGGATGCTTATCTGCATATTCCCATCTTTCCGGCCCACCAGAAATTTCTACGCTTTGCAGTAGAAGGGTGCCATTTTCAGTTCAGAGCCTTACCTTTCGGTCTGGCCACAGCACCACGAGTGTTCACAAAAATTCTGGCCCCATTATTGGCCAATCTAAGAACACAAGGTGTAACGATAATGGCATATCTAGACGACCTGCTACTAATAGATCACTCAGTGGAAAAGCTGGAAGTAGCTATTCACAAGACAATCAAGTATCTGGAATATCACGGTTGGATTATCAACCGGGACAAGTCAGCTCTAAGACCAGTCAAAAGTCTGGAATACTTAGGGCTAAGGCTGGATTCAAATCAGAGAGAGATTTTCTTACCTCCAGAGAAGGTGTCGTCTTTAAAAGATTTGACCCACTTAGTGGGTACAAAAAGAAAACCATCCATACGCCTCTGCATGAGGCTGCTGGGAAAAATGGTGGCTTCATTCGAAGCGGTACCCTACGGTCAATTCCATTCAAGGAATTTGCAAAGGGCCATACTGTCAGCCTGGAACAAAAAAGTTCAGGCTTTAGACTTACCAATGTCCCTGTCCCCTTCCGTTCGCAAGAGCCTCCATTGGTGGTTGGTGCCCCAGAATCTGGAAAAAGGGGAACCCTTCAGTCCGGTTTCTTGGAAGGTAGTCACTACAGATGCCAGCCTCATAGGCTGGGGGGCAGTACTGGAGCAATGGTCTCTCCAGGGCAAGTGGTCAGAAGCAGAAAAGGCCCTGCCCATCAATCTCTTAGAGATACGAGCAGCCGGTATGCCCTAGTAGCATGGACATCCAAACTCCAAGGGTCCCCTGTCAGAATTCAATCGGACAATGCCACAGCAGTGGCATATATCAATCACCAGGGTGGCACCAGGAGTCGTGCAGCCCAGAGGGAAGCAAATTGCATCCTGGAGTGGGCAGAAAGATATGTCCCAGCCATATCCGCGGTTTTTCATCCCAGGAGTGGAAAATTGGAGAGCGGACTTTTTAAGTCGCCAACAATTATGCCCGGGGGAATGGTCTCTTCACCCGAGGTTTTCCAGGCAATATGCCAGCGGTGGGGAACACCGGATGTAGATCTGCTAGCATCCAGATTCAACGCAAAGGTGGACAGATTTGTGTCTCGCACAAGGGATCCTCTAGCTTGCGGCTCGGATGCCCTAGTGTTCCCTTGGGATCAGTTCAAGCTGATATATGCATTCCCACCGCCACAATTGTTACCGCGATTACTCCGCAGAATCAGGGTAGAAAAGAAACCAGTGATTCTGGTGGCTCCAGCGTGGCCCCGAAGGGCATGGTACGCGGAGATTGTAAAAATGTCAGTGAGGAGTCCTTGGACCCTCCCACATCGTCCGGACCTGCTGTCGCAGGGACCGATATACCACCCTTCCTTACCAGCCCTAGGTTTGACGGCCTGGCTATTGAAGCCCACATTCTGAAAAAGAGAGGGCTCTCTAATTCTGTGGTATCTACCATGATCAATGCCAGGAAGCCGGTATCCAGGCAGATCTATTATAGGATCTGGAAAGCGTACATTACGTGGTGTGAGGCCAAGAAATGGCATCCACGTAAGTACGTGATAGGGAGGATTTTGGACTTCCTACAGTGGGCTGTAGATAGGAAGCTGGCCTTGAGTACTATCAAGGGTCAGATTTCGGCCTTGTCAATATTTTTTCAAAGGCCCTTGGCTTCGCATTCACTAGTCAAAGCTTTCATACAAGGAGTGATGCGTATTAGCCCTCCGGTTAGTATTCCCATATGTCCTTGGGACTTAAACCTGGTTCTGTCGGTTCTACAGAAACAACCGTTTGAACCATTGCAACACATTTCCTTGGTTCTTCTCACCAGGAAATTGATTTTCTTAGTAGCCGTTTGTTCGGCTAAAAGAGTATCGGAATTAGCCGCCTTGTCCTGTAAGGAGCCATATCTGGTTGTCCATAAGGACAGAGTAGTATTACGTCCTCATCCAGCCTTTCTTCCCAAGGTGGTATCGAGGTTTCATTTGAACCAAGATGTGGTTCTTCCTTCTTTTTTCCCCAAACCTAGCTCGGTAGAGGAAAAGTTATTACATTCTTTGGATGTAGTAAGAGCAGTTAAAGCTTATCTAAAAGCCACTGCTCAGATTCGCAGAACGGATACTTTGTTTATTCTGCCGGAAGGCCCTAAAAAGGGTCAGGCAGCATCAAAATCTACTTTAGCCAAGTGGATTCGACAGGTCATAATACAAGCCTATGGCTTGAGAAAGAGACCGCCTCCGTTCAAAGTTAGGGCGCACTCCACAAGAGCAGTTGGAACTTCATGGGCAGTGCATCACCAGGCCTCCCTGGCTCAAGTATGTAAGGCCGCAACATGGTCTTCGGTACACACGTTTACTAGATTCTACCAGGTAGACGTTAGAAGTCAGGAGGATGTCGCCTTTGGGCGCAGTGTGTTGCAGGCCGCAAAAGATCCTCATGCCTGATGGCGCCCAGCTTATGTATCCCTCCCCTCATTTGGCATTGCTTTGGGACGTCCCATTAGTAATGACTAAGTCGCTCTGTGTCCCGTGATGTACGAAAAAGAAAAAGGGATTTTTATAACAGCTTACCTGTAAAATCCTTTTCTTGGAGTACATCACGGGACACAGAGCTCCCACCCCTCTTTTTGGGACACTTATTGCTTTGCTACAAAACTGAGGTGCTCCCGGATGGGAGGGGCTTATATAGGGGAGGGTACTTCCGGTTTGGAAGTGGCCAGTGCCAGCACCTGAAGGTAATCTATATAACCCATTAGTAATGACTAAGTCGCTCTGTGTCCCGTGATGTACTCCAAGAAAAGGATTTTACAGGTAAGCTGTTATAAAAATCCCTTTTTTTTTTTTTTTATTTTTTTTTTTGTTTTTGTTTTTTTGCTCTTAAAAACCTGCCTCCTACATTTTTACCCATAGGGTGGGGTGGTACAGTAAGGGGCACCCTTGTGAACATATTATCCTTGAGGGGGTTGATTTGTTATGGGCAACATCTCAACAAGTTCCAACCTATTCTTTCCTCCTTACACTGCTGCTATATCTATCAGTGTGTAAGAGTTAATCAAGACCTCTTGTGGTTTGGGCTACAACCCACCTGTGGGCTGTATGAGAAGCCAAAATGCTATCCTGCAACCCTTAATTGATGGGTTCCTGGTGCAAACCTCTATGCTAGAGCTACATAAACTAGCCTGTATTTAGTGTGATGCCCTACAGGTGTCTGATTGCCTCCAGGCTTAGATTGTGATCACCTCTTCTCTTCCTGAGAATGACTTAATTGATCTCTGGGTCTGTGCTGTTAAGACTTTAGATGCTTGGGAGGCTTGTACTCACTCCCACCTGTGTGTGGGCTAGCAACACCTACTCAAACTTATGCAGTAGTAGGGTAACAGCTACCACTAGTGTGGTATTTTCACACACCTCAGACTTCCATTATTTGGAACTACCATGTTCCTTCACTCGTGGGTGAAGGATTAGTATCTGGAGTTCAGGCTATGCCTAGGATAGATTGTTTGACCACACATCAGAAATACACAACGTTGGAAGTTTATTTTGTGTCTTTTCTGTTATGTAACTATCTTATGGCTCACTAGAAATGCATAATATTGATTATGTGACTGTACACTGTTGCTTATCAGAAACCCATAACATTGAATTGTTAATGACACTTCTATTATATAACCGTACACTATTGCCAATCAGAAATGTACAACATTGATTTGTCAGCAACATTACTGTTGGTTATATCAGTGTTTCTCAACTCCAGTCCTCAAGGCGCACCAACAGGTCATGTTTTCAGGCTTTCCATTATTTTGCACAGGTGATTTGATCAGTTTCACTGCCTTAGTAATTGCTACAGCTGTTTCATCTGAGGGAAATCCTGAAAACATGACCTGTTGGGGCGCCTTGAGTTGAGAAACACTGGTTTATATGACTGTACAAGGTTGCTTTTTCAGAAATGCACAACATTGAATTATTATTTGTGACATTTCTGTTGGCTATATGACTGTACACTGTTGCTTATCAGAAACACACAACGTTGAGTTACTGATAGCGACTTTTCTGTTGGTTATATGACTGTACACATTTTCTAATCAGAAATGCACAACATTGAATTGTCAGCGACATTTCTGTTGGTTATATAACTGTACAAGGTTGCTATACAGAAACGCACAACATTGAATTATTGTTAGTGAAATTTCTGTTGGCTATATGACTGTACACTGTTGCTAATCAGAAACACACGACATTGAGTTACTGATGGCAACTTTTCTATTGGTTATATGACTGTACAAGTTTGCTAATAAGAAATGCACAACATTGTATTATTGGTAGGGACATTTCGTTGGTTATATGACTGTACAAGTTTGCTATTCAGAAACGCACAGCATTGAGTTTTTGCTAGTGACGTTTCTGTTGGTTATATGACTGTGCAATGATGCTAGTCAGAAATGCACTGCATTGAATTGTTGGTGACATTTCTGTTGGTTTTATGTCTATACCCTGTTAATCAGAAGTCTTTGTGTCACTCTGCTGGTTATGACTGCACGTGGTCCAGCTCCAGCAATACACAACTGTAGGTCGCATGTGTCTTTTCTGTTGTCATACTGACTATGCGACTGCATTTTCCTGATCATCAGAAATGCACAATATGTGTTAGTATAATTTCCGTTGGTTATATGACCGTACTGCGTTCGGTATCAGAAATACACAACACCAAAGTGTTTCTTGTCCTTCTGTCTTGCATCTATTACCTTAGTTTACTGTACATCAGAAAAACGCAGCAGTAAAAGGTGTCTGTGTCTTCTCTGTTCTTCATATTGATTGCTGAGAAAAACACCACATTTGCACTTGTTGGTATCCTTTCTGTTGGATGTATGACCTTAACTTGTTGAGCATCAGGAGCACACATTTTTGAAGTTTGTGTCCTTTTCTCTTTGTTTGGGTTATATGATGGTATCTTAATACATGTCAGCATTTAGATGGGAAGAAAGCCAGAAGTGGGTATGCTTGGTTACATACCTGTCCAGTCCTCTGAGCCCAGGGAATAAGCTTCCCTTAATCTATTATCCTTAAGTGGGTTTTTCCTTTTCACCATGGCTATGGCAAATAAAAAATAAAAAGGGGACCCACAAGGATTGTCTGTCAGGGAGCCTTTTTTTTAAAAAAATCATTCTCCTGAACAGACTAATGGTTTAAAACCAGATGTTCTTTTGTTGACCAAAGTAGTTCCGTGTTTCACAGAACAAGTCTCTGATTAGTCTCTTTAGTGGTCTTGTGCAGCAATTGCAGACATTATAGACCACGATTGCTAGAAGGTTGACACCGTCAATTTTTCTAACTTAAATTCACAGGCTCTCAGATTTTGTCTTTAAGAGCCCATGCCACCTAGACCCTGCATCCGAAGAGAAGGCAGGGACATAGGTGGAGCAGACCTGCAGATCAGTTACATGATCCAGCTAGGATACCTTCATCACGCTCTAGGGAGTGGAGGTAAAAAATTCAAGTCAAAAGCCTGGCATTTGGCAGAAAGGCCTTGCAGGCAGGGGTCCCACCCTAAAATAGGCCTGTGGTTACTTGATTATCCTCTCAGGTGTGCCGTCCTGGAAGGTGATAGGAGAAAACCTATGTTAGACTTACCGGTAATGGTATTTCTACGAACCTTCCAGGATGGCAGGCCTACTTCCCGCCCTATGTGGAGGGAAAGATAAGCTAAACACTAGATGGTAAGTACCTATATGGAGTGATGCCCCTTGTGAACCAGTTCAGGATTACTTTATTACATACTGGGGATCAAGGGGAAGGGTGGGGACTTATAAACAAGCTGTCAATTGATTGTGTCTCCTGTGGGGAGGAGCCCTCATCTCAGGTGTGCCGTCCTGGAAGGTTCGTAGAAATACCGTTACCGGTAAGTCGAACGTAGGTTTTTAGCACTGATCACTGTATTAATGTCACTGGTAAAAACATCCCATAGTTTGTAGATGCTATAACTTTTGCTCAAACAAATCAATATACGCTTATTGGGATTTTTTTACCAAAAGTATGTAGTAGAATACATATTGACCTTTTTTATTTTATTTTTATAGCAGAAAGTAAAAATTATATATATATATATATATATATATATTGTTCAAAATTGTCAGTCTTTATTTTTTTTATAGTGCAAAAAACGCAGAGTTGATCAAATGCCACCAAAAGAAAGCTCTATTTGTGGGGAAAAGGACATCAATTTTTTCTGGGTACAGTGTTGCATGACTGCGCAGTTGTCGGCTAAAGTAACGCAGTGTCATATTGCAAAAAATGGCCTGGTCAGGAAGGGGGTAAAACCTTCCCGGGCTGAAATTGGTAAAGCTCACGCTTCCCTCTTTTGATGTGTTTGGTGCATGTTAAAAAGCCCATTTAAATGAATGCAGCACACATTACTGTAAGGCATCAGAAAGATGTAAACGGGCCCTAAAATTTCAAGTGTGACAGTCTAGAGTAGGGATATGCTGTGTATGGAGCGTGCTCTTGCAAAAGGCTAGCATGGTTGCTAATTATTAAATATTTGATGTCATTTATAGAGGCTGTGCCTCCTCCAGTGTCTGTGACTTAACATAATTCTAAATTCTAGGCATGCATATTTTTTCATAGTTACATTTGTCCAAGCTGGACTAATGTAACCATGAATGTGGCATACCTTGACCTAGAAATCATTGTTATAGGCTTCGCCAGCACTTTTCCTTTTCTTATTGGGCAAAATGGAAAGGCCAGATGGTGATGTCACAATCACCACCTCATCCAATCAGAAAAAAAACGTGTTCCTTGAGGGGGGAAAAAACAAAACAAAGCTTTCCATGAACGGTGCCTGTGCTAAGCTAGGACCTTCTGTGTTCACTAAGCAGAAGGAGAGCGCTCGGCACAAGATCTGGAAACTAGTAGTGATCGCTGCAGTAGCGGTGCCTAATGCAGTGTTTTCCAGCTACCAGGGCAATCGGCCACATATGACACATACATACTTATATTGCTTCAACTTGGACCAAATGTAACGAGACAAAATTTGGGGGCGCACTTGGCGGGAGGGAGGAGCCAGGAGCGCCAGTGAGGGACCCGATAAGTGGAGGATCCGGGCTGCTCTGTGCAAAACCAACTGTACAGAGCAGGTAAGTATAACATGTTTGTTTATATTTTTTTAAACTTTTTTTCTCTTACCATCCATGGACTGACACGGTGTCTCTTTACACTTTACACGTGGGTTATGTCCCTGCCTGCAGGAGAAGACCTAGGCAGAATGTGAAATGTTATACATACATTCTAAAAGCCAGAGCTGAACAGCCCCACCCAGGGGGCGGTCCCTCCGGATATAACCCTCCCACTACAGTCAGCAGACTTCAGTTTTTTTCTGCCTAGCAGAAGGAGAAGACGTGGCTCTCTCAGGACCTATTTTTATTCCTTTTCTGGAATTCTTTTATTTTATTTTTGAGAATCTTCTATCAACTGTCGGCTGGGCAACAGGTTGGGTACAAGATATCCTCGTAGTCTTTCCTGTCCGACCATCGAGCGTGCTGATCCTCGCCTTGTGTGCGTGAGACTCAGTTCACGACAGGCCCCATGACTCCAGTGGTGGCCGGGTTTGCTTTCATGCTCCCACGGTCCTCTCAAGACTGAACAGTTTCTGACTGACTGTATCTTTCGCGGTGGACCGGGCCGACAGCTACTCAGTACTGCACTGTGATAGTCCTGTCAGAAACACACCAGTGGGTCCCTCAGGGGACGGGTAAGTAGTCTCTCCTGCCTGCAGGTGAGTACAAAAGGCTGTGTGTTTCTCTGTGGGGGATTTTCCCTGTCTCCCCCTGTATTTCATTGTCACTCTCTGTCACCATTGCTGTGCTGTGTGGGGTGCCTGGGGGTCACACTGTTCTTGGAGGGGCTAATGCTGGTCTGCAGATATGCTTGGGGCCTTTTTTTGTGTGTTTTGGGGCCTAAGCGCCGAGTGGCGCTGTGTGTGTGCTGTTTTTTTCACTTTTGCTGAGTCATGGCATCCATCTTGCCGCGGATCGCCTCAGTGAAGTGCGGTGGCCATTTTCTTGTAGCCCGCGCGCTCTTCAGCACTAGTTTTGGTCTCTAGCGCTGCTGTAACAGCGCGAATCTCCTCACAATCTCCTCACAGCTCACCAGCGCTGACACAGCGCGGTACAGACGGCGGAACTGAGCGGTCCCTGGTCCGGTTTGGTGAGTCCCCTGGGCGCCCCCTCCTCAGTCAGCACAGCCTGTGGGTGGACTTTTTATCTGAGGAGTCTCAGAGGGGGGCAATATGGAGTCTCTGTCACCAGCTTCCCCTAAATGTCAGTGGACAACAGGCAGTGCTTCAGCACCTGCGGCCCCTAGGGACCAGTTGTGGGCAGTCCTGGAATCATTTCTGACCAGGATGGGAGCTGTGTGCAAGCGCAAGGGAGCAAAAAAAGCGCCCTCTCCCCACTTTACTTCATGAGGGCAGTGCGCTGATTCAGATATGGGCCTAGCCACTACCGCTCAGGACCCTAGTTCTGAATGTATTGGATGGTTTTGAACAGGACATTCCTTATGAGGAAAACTCCGGTTCTGAGTCAGTAAATGACAGGGCGCTTGTTAGTGTACTCATGACTGCGGTGAGGGACACTCTCAAGCTAAAATGCTGCGGATGCAGAACCTCAGGCGGATACAGTCTCCTTTGGTTCTTTTAAGGCCAGGCCTTCTAAAGAGGTTTTTCCATATGTACTTTCTTTGACCAGCTCATTGATAAGGTCTGGGAAAAGCCGCAGAAGAATTTTTTTATGGTCCCGCGGCGTTTGTCTATCAGATACCCCTTGAAGATGCCCTACTTAAAAAGTGGGCTTCTCCCCCATGGTCGACCCTCCAGTCGCCCGGTTGAACAAGGCCATCACTCTCCCGATGGAGGGGACTCCTGCATTTGAGGACCCCACTGACAGGAGGTCAGAATTTGGTGAGCAGAGCCATGTTTGCCTTGTTGGGATCCGCCCTACGGCCTGTGGTATCGGCGACCCTTGTGTCTTAAACACTTACAGGTTGGGCTAAAATGTCGCACCTAGCTGTACAGGAGCATAATCTTCCTCCAGACACAGTTGCTTTGGCCCACCAACTGGTTCAGGGCCTGGTTTATGTGTGCGACGCCACGTTGGACGCGGCCCCTTTAATATCCAGGGCCTCTGTCTCGGCGGTGGTATTGCGTCGTCTATCTGGTTGAAGTGCTGGTCTGCTGACCTAGCCTTAGGAAGCTCCTGACGGATCTACCATTTAAAGGTGGTAGACCTTTCGGTGCTGCTCTGGATGACATCGTCATGGATGTCATGGGAGGTAAAAGCACTCTTCTTCCTTAGACAAGCAAGGGTGAGGAGGCCCGCCGCAAACAGGGGCCTTCCTTTCCAGCAAAACTTTTTTTTTTCGTCCGTCAGAGTCCACGGGTAGGCCCTCTCAGACTGACGGCAGTGCCCCTGGGTGCGTAAGCCGAACAAGCGGCTCCCAAGCCCGCCTCCGCCCGACTCTGGGGTGGGGGGACGACTTCGCAGGTCACGAATCGGTGGTCCTCCCGAATCTCCGACTGGTGGGTGTGCTAGGTGGTCACCTCAGGATACAGGATAGTATTCCGATCCTGGCCCCCAGACAGATTCTTTCCCTCAAATCTTCCTCTGCTTCCTACCTGTCGGGCAGCCCTCTTGGGGGCTGTACAGGATTTGATCAGGTCCGGAGTGATTGTGCCGGTTCCGTCACAGGAGAGTTTTCAGGGATTCTACTCGAATCTGTTTGTCGTCCCAAAAATAGGACGTGGTTCGACCTATCCTGGACCTCAAGGCCCTGAATGCCTTCGAGAAGGTGCAGAAATTCCGCATGGAATCCATTCGCACGGTGATCGCTACACTCCACCAAAGGGATTTTCTTCTGGCGTCCTTGGACTTCAAGGACGCCTACTTGCATGTTCCGATCTGCGCAAGTCACCAGAAGTTTCTGCGCTTTGCGATCAGCGAATTCCACTATCGATTGTGGCTCTTCCTTTCGGCCTAGCCTCGGCACCAAGGGTGTTCACCAAGGTGCTTGCTCCGGTTCTAGCCTTCTGTTACAGCGAGGTATTGCTGTCGTGGGCTATCTGGACGATCTTCTGCTAAGAGCAGAAAGTGGATCAGACTTAGAGGAAAGGTGACTATTGTCAATTAGACCCTCAGGGACTCGGGTGGTTCCTGAACATTCAGGAGTCAGTCCTGGTCCCGACTCAGTGTCTGGAGTGTCTAGTTCTGATTCTGGACTCCTTGGAGGCAAAGGTATCCTACCTCTGGAGAAGTTGCTGACACTTCAGTCTGCGGTGCGGGTGCTGACATCCCAAAAATGGTTGTCAATCCGTTCTTTGCATGAGAGTCCCGAGACTCGTGGTGGCCTTCTTCGCGGCCGTTCCGTATGCCCAATCACACACCAGGGCATTGCAGAAGGAGATCTTGTCCTCCTGGGACAAATCCCCGTTGTCCTTGGATCTTCAGATCCAGGTGATTCACCTGGTCAGGGCGCCCCTTACATGGTGGTTGAGAGCCTCGGCTCTGCGGTCCGGAAAGTCGTTCCCCTCCCATCCAATGGACGGTACTCACGATGGACACCAGCCTGACGGGCTGGGGTGGAGTCTGGGGAGTCCTATCGGCTCAGGCCTTGGACTCCGGACGAGCCCGTTTACCAATCACTGTTCTGGAAATACGGGCCATCGGACTGTGTCTCTCCTCAGGTCAGAGAGAGTACGGGGTCGCTCCATCAGGAGCCAGTCGGACACCACCACGGCGGTGGCGTATGTAAACCATCAAGGGGGGAACTCGGAGCTCAGCTGCGGCTTCCGAGGTAGTCCGTATCCTGAAGTGGGCTGGAAGAAACGTGCCGGCTCTGTAGGCCATTTTACATTCTGGGCATAGACAATGGGCAGGCGGACTATCTGAGTTGCCAATCGCCAGACACCGGACCAAGAAGGGTGGTCCTTGCATATTTCAACTGCTTTACCGACGGTGGGGCACGCCGGATGTGGACCTGATGGCCTCTCGACTCAATCGCAAGGGTCGAGGTTGTGGCCAGATCCAGGGATCCTTGGGCGATGCCTCGGATGCGTTGGTGGCCCCATAGGGTCCTTATCACCTGATATAAACTCTGGCGATCCTAATTGTTCCGGATTGGCCTCAGCATCACTGGTACGCTGATCTGGTACGTCTCGTCGCGGACGTTCCCTGGCGGTTGCCAATGAGGGAGGACCTTGAGTCTCAAGGTCCTATGTTTCATCCGGCTTACAGTCTCTGGCTTTAACGGCAGGGCTGTTAAAAGCCAGGTGTTGAGGGACCGAGGTCTCTCGGACTCGGTCATTTTGACCATGTTAAGGACACGGAAGTCTTCCTCCAGGCAGATCTATCACCGTGCCGGGAAAGCTTATATCGCCATGTGCGAAACGCTGGACTGGCGTCCTCGGACGTATTCCATCCCCAGAATCCTGCGTCCTCTGCAGTGTGGAGTGACCCAAAAGCTTGCTTTGAGTACCATCAAGGATCAGATTTTGGCCTTGGCCGTCTTCTTTCAGCGACCTCTAGCGGGTCATTTTCTTGGTTAGCACCTTGTGTTGGGGGTTTGTCCTGCAAGTCGCCATATTTAGTCATCCATAAGGAGGTGTTGCATCCGCGACCTTCCTTTTTTGCCAAAGGTGGTGTCGACCTTTTACCTACATGAGGACATTGCCCTCCCGTCCTTGTGTCCTCACCCATCGCATCCCAGAGAGTTTGCGCTGCACATATTGGAGGTGGTACGAGCCTTACGGGTGTACCTGTCTGCTACTATTTGGAAGTCCGACTCACTGTTTGTGACTGTCTCTGGTCCATAACAGGGCCAAGCGGTTTCGTCTGCCATCATTTTTAGGGGAATCGGACAAACCGTCATTCAAGCCTATGCTCTCAAAGGGCGGGCGCCTCCCTTTCCGGTTACGGCGCATTCCACCAGGGCAATTGGTGCTTCCTGGGTTTTCCGACATCAAGCGTCGGTTGTACAAGTGTGCAAGGCGGCGACCTGGTCGTCTGTTCATGCCTTCGGATGCTTCCTTCGGCCGCAGGGTGCTGCAGGCCGCCGTTTAAAGTTGCGACTCCTCCGTTGAGGAGCTCTGCCTTATTGGAGTGAAGTTTTGGTTTTTCCATTTATACTGCTCCCATCCCTCTTGACACTGCTTTGGGACATCCCACGTGTAAAGTGTAAAGAGACACCGTGTCAGTCCATGGATGGTAAGAGAAAATAGGATTTTTTGTACTCACCGTAAAATCCTTTTCTCTGACATCCATGGACTGACACGGCACCCACCCTTCCTTTTAAGTTTGTACTGCTTTGTTAACGAACTGAAGTCTGCTGACTGTAGTGGGAGGGTTATGTCTGGAGGGACCGCCCCCTGGGTAGGGCTGTTCAGCTCTGGCTTTTAGAATGTATGTATAACATTTCACATTCTGCCTAGGTCTTCTCCTGCAGGCAGGGACATAACCCACGTGTAAAGTGACACCGTGTCAGTCCATGGATGTCAGAGAAAAGGATTTTACGGTGAGTACAAAAAAGCCTATTTTTTTTTTTTTTTTTTTAAAGCAGAACTCCGGACAAATTATTTTTTCCATGTCCTTGTTGCTGATCTCCTACCTTCACCAACTTTGCCATCCATGTTCTTCTGAGCTCTGTAATAGGTTGCTGAACTTGCGGAAAAAACGTTATTGTCTGCTGACTTACTGTTTGTAAGACCGCTGGCTGCTGTCCCTCTCCTGAGCTCTGAAAACGAGCTGGAACGATACAGAGATGTAGTGGGCGGATGGGGTCTCGCAGCCCCCGGTCTGTGTCGCCCATGAATCGCTATCTCTTTGCAATGCAGGGATTATTATTAGAAATCAGTTGTATGACACAGTGGGGATGTCCTGCTGTGTCAGGTATAGTATATCGGAACACTGATCTCTGCCTCCCTCTGGTATTGGCACAGTGCACTGTCAATCACAATACCGGGAGGTGGGACATCAGCATACGATGTTCTTATACACAATACCTGACACAGCGGGAGATCCCCGCTGTGTCATACAAGCGATTTTCTAATAATAATACCCGCTCTACACTGGTGGTCCCTGGCATTTGGCTCTGGTGATCCCCTTACATTTGGCTTTGGTGGACACTGACATGTTGCACTGGTTTGCATTTATAAGGCTGTAACCTATCATACCGTATGTTGGGTATGGCTCCCACATTCACTCCCATCCCAAGGATTCATGGGAAATGTAGGCTAATTACAGTTCGAGAGACGAGGATATGATGCAATCACACATCCTACCTGTCAGAAAAGATGATGCATTTTTTGAATCACAAAGCTGACTTCTTGAATCACGAATCTCTCTTTAAACGGTAAGAAATTTCACAAACGTAATAACTGTTTAGTGTTTTGCGTGGGGGGTGTACTAATGGATAATTTTTTGAAAATCCTGGAGTTCTGCTTTAATATTACTTTAACCACTTGCCGACCAGCCGCCGTCATTATACCGCGGCAGGTCGGCACGTTCCCGCCAACTGTCGTAGCTGTGTGTCAGCCCTTTAAGCGGAAATAGCAGGCGCGCACCCGCTGCACTGCGGGGGTGTAGATGCGCGTGGCTGGTAGTCGCAGGCACAAGAGCCAGAACAGGGACGTGTGTGTGTGTGTGTGTGTGTGTGTGTGTGTGTGTGTGTGTGTGTGTGTGTGTGTCAACAAACAAATCCCTGTTCTGAGAGGAGAGAGAGATTTTCTGTTCCTACTAGCTAGGAACAACAATCTGTCATCTCCTTTAGTCATCCCATCCCCCTACAGTTAGAACACACACAAGGGAACACATTTAACCCCTAGTGTTAACCCCTTCCCTGCCAGTGATATTTACACAGTAATCAGTGCATTTTTATAGCACTGATCGCTGTATAATTGTCAATGGTCCCAAAAAAGTGTCCGATCTGTCCGCCATAATGTCGCAGTCCTGATAAAAAATTGCTGATCACCGCCATTACTAGTAAAAATAATAAAAATGCCATAAATTGTTCCCCTGTTTTGTAGACGCTACAACTTTTGCGCAAACCAATTAATATACGCTTATTTCAGTTTTTACAGGTGAAACTCATTTTTTTTTTAATATTGTGCAAAAGTTCATTTATTTCACTAATGCAACCTAAAAGGTGAAACTAATATATGAGATGGACTCATTACATGCAAAGCAAGATATTTCAAGCCGTAACTTGTCATAATTGTGATGATTATGGCTTACAGCTCATGAAAACCCCAAATCCACAATCTCAGAAAATTAGAATATTGTGAAAAGGTGAAATATTCTAGGCTCAAAGTGTCCCACTCTAATCAGATAATTAAGCCATAACACCTGCAAAGGGTTCCTGAGCCTTTAAATGGTCTCTCAATCTAGTTCAGTAGGAATCACAATCGCGGGAAAGACTACTGACCTGACAGTTGTGCAGAAAACCATCATTGACACACTCCATAAGGAGGGAAAGCCTCAAAAGGTAATTACAAAAGAAGTTGGATGTTCCCAAAGTGCTGTATCAAAGCACATTAATAGAAAGTTATGTGGAAGGGAAAAGTGTGGAAGAAAAAGGTGCACAAGCAGCAGGGATGACCGCAGCCTGGAGAGCATTGTCAGGAAAAGGCCATTGAAAAGTGTTGGGGGACTTTCACAAGGAGTGGACTGAGGCTGGAGTCAGTGAATCAATAGCCGCCACACACAGACGGATCCTGGACATGGTCTTCAAATATCGTATTCTTCTTGTCAAGCCACTCCTGAACAACAAACAATGTCAGAAGCGCCTTACCTGGGCTAAAGAAAAACAGACCTGGTCTGTTGCTCAGTGATCCAAAGTCCTCTTTTCTGATGAGAGCAAATTTTGCATCTCATTTGGAAACCAAGGAGCCAGAGTATGGAGGAAGAATGGAGAGGCACACACTGCAAGATGCTTGAAGTCCAGTGTGAAGTTTCCACAGTCTGTGTTGATTTGGGGAGCCATGTCATCTGCTAGTGTTGGTCCACTGTGCTTCATTAAGTCCAAGGTCAATGCAGCCGTCTACCAGGAGATTTTAGAGCTCTTCATGCTTCCTTCCGCAGACGAGCTCTATGGGGATGCTGACTTCATTCAGGACTTGGCACCTGCCCACACTGCCAAAAGCACCAAAACCTGGTTCAATGACCGTGGGTTCACTGTGCTTGATTGGCCAGCAAACTCGCCTGACCTGAACCCCATAGAGAATCTATGGGGCATTGCCAAGAGAAAGATGAGAGACATGAGACTGAACAATGCAGAAGAGATGAAGGCTGCTATTGAAGCATCCTGGTCTTCCATAACACCTCAGCAGTGCCACAGGCTGATAGCTTCCATGCCACGCCACATTGAGGCACTAATTGCTGCAAAAGGGGCCCAAACCAAGTACTGAGTACATATGCATGCTTCTACTTTTCAGAGGTCCGTTATTGTTCTATGTACAATCCTTGTTTTACTGATTGCATGTAATATTCTCATTTTCTGAGATTGTGGATTTGGGGTTTTCATGAGCTGTAAGCCATAATCATCACAATTATGACAAATAACGGCTTGAACTATCTTGCTTTGCATGTAATGAGTTTCCTCATATATTAGTTTCACCCTTTAAGTTGCATTAGTGAAATAAATGAACTTTTGCATGATATTCAAATTTTTTGAGTTTTACCTGTATTACCAAGAATATGTAGAAGAATACATATTGGCCTAAACTAAGGAAAAAAAATGTTTTTTTTTTTTTTTTAAATTGGGTATATTTGTTATAGCAAAAAGTACAAACTATTGTTCAAAATTGTCGCTCTTATTTTGTTTATAGTGCAAAAAAAAAAAAAATGCAGAGATGATCAAATACCACCAAAAGAAAGCTCCATTCGTGGGGAAAAAAAAAGGACAAACATTTTGTTTGTATACAGCGTCAAACGACACAGTGCTGTATCGCAAAAAATGGCCCGATCATTGAGCAGCCAAATCTTCTGGGGCTGAAGTGGTTAAACACTTTGGTCAGAGTACGTAATGCACAGCACAGGTGTCGCACTTATAATATAACATATCATATGCATATGCAGGGGTCTGAAGTATGTACCAAATCACATAATGGGATGAGATTTACTAAAACTGGAGTGTGAAAAATCTGGTGCAGCTCTGCATAGAAACCAATCAGCTTCCAGGTTTTATTGGGAAAACTTAAAGTGGTTGTAAAGGCAGGAGGTTTTTTTATCTTAACACATTCTATGCATTAGGATAAAAAGCCTTCTGTGTGCAGCAGCCCCCCTAATACTTTCCTGAGCCCCCTCTCTATCCAGTGATATCCACGAATGCCTCAGTTGTCCAAGACTCGCTCTCCTGATTGGCTGAGACACAGCAGCCGCACAATTGGTTCCTGCTTCTGTCAACCAAACTCATTCAGCCAATGAGGAGAGAGGACGGCAGGGCCTGGCCTAGGCACAGCATGAGCCTGAGCATGAGCCTCTTGTTCACATCAGAGTCCCACATTGGAGACCCTTTTACATAGAGTGCCTCTTACATCAGTATCTGAAACCAAAATTTTTAGAGTCACAGACCCTCCACACACATACATGACTGTTGAGGTCCATACACACTATCAGACTTTTTGACAACAAACCTCCAACGGACCTGTTTTTGCGGAAAACATCCGACCGTGTGTACGCTCCATCAGACAAACTTTTTCAGTTTTCATCGGACAAATGTTCGCTGTGCAGACAAACTTTCCGGCAACAAAAGTCGGATGATGAAAAATCCGATTGTGTGTACACAAGTCCATCGTACAAACACGCATGCTCAGAACCAATGCTAAAGATCAACCAGCAATAGCAGAAGTTGCCCAAAGGGTGGCACTAAAGAGCAGAAAAACCACGTAGTACGTCAATTACTTCACTACGTTCATATTTGTTGGCTGAAAAAGTCCTGCCGCGTGTATGCATACCAAGTTCACGGCCAACGCCTTTCGGACAGAAATCCACGCAAAAGTTGTTTGGAAGTCCGATCGTGTGTATGAGGCTTTAGAATTCCTTATCCTGGTTCCAGGTCTGTAACTCTAGAAGGCAGAAACCTGCAAAAAAAAAAAAGAATCTTTGCCTCCCCGTCGGGGAATTGAACCCCGGTCTCCCGCGTGACAGGCGGGGATACTGACCACTATACTAACGAGGAGTACATGAAATGTTTATAAACATATAACTATCATTTGTAGATCAATCAATATATACTTATTTGAATTTTTTTTTACCAAAGACGTATAGCAGAATACGTTGTGGCCTAAATTTATGAAGTCATTTGATTTAGTTTTTTTGTTCAATATGTTTTGAAGCAGACAGTAAAAAAAAAAATGAAGCTCTAGTTGTGTAAAAGACATTATGCGTTGGCCGGGAATCGAACCCGGGTCAACTGCTTGGAAGGCAGCTATGCTCACCACTATACCACCAACGCTACAGGCTAGGCATTTCCTGCACACTCCTACTTGTTACAAAGAGAGTAAGTTGAATTGATTTATGTTATACTTGTTCTGTCTCTTTATTTAATAAAGCATGGCATATACTGTTGGTGCAATATAAACAAGCTCTCACCATTGTGAGAAATATGCTGCTATATTGCAGGGCTGTTTTCTGATGTTTTAACAACTTCTCCTCCGGAGCAATTCTCTCAAACACAAAAAAAATGTGAAAGTAATTTATCAGGCTACTTAAATTACATGTAGCTGTAATAATAAAGAATTTTAATTGGAAAAAATGTGAAAATAATATATGAAAATAAACGTTTAGCGATGACAAAAAATGTTTTGCTTTTGCAGGACAACAAATGCAAGTCAACAGCTTAAAGGGCAGCTATGCTCACTATTACATCACCAACACTACATGGAAGAAACAATTCTAAATACAACAATGCTATTTGGAAGAGTATTGATTCATACTACTAATTAGGTACTCGCAGGAATGAGCCAACAGTTTTCACCAAACTTAGGCTGTTCAGACGAATGCCCAAAGTTTTGCCCATTCATCTAATAATATTTTGCTATTGTTGTATATATGAAGCACCCTGCTCCTGATGACCAGGCGCTATGTTTAAATTTAGTGGGTGTCTGAGCTGGTAGTTAGCTCAGACTTTGATGATTAAGGCTAAATCCGCCTTTGTTCCGGCTATGGCTGTGCTTGGAGGGATTTCCCATTGTTTGCCTGAAGGTGGTGTTACCACCACAGGCCAGTGTTGGAACACAGGCAGGCCAGAGTGTATTGGGTATTTTTCCCAGGGAACAGCTGAATGGGAGTGGTCTCCCCGCTGGGCATGCTGGGGAAGGGTACTTAAAGGGCAGATGCCATTTTTCGGGGCTCTTTGCCTTGTGGACCTCCTGGCTCGAGGTATGTGATAGTCAAATTTCAGCCGCAGAGCCATGTTGGCCCGAGGCTGCATCTCTGCCGGGTAGGCTCAGTTGTCCTGACTGGGGCCTGCACTTTGAAGGTGATCCTGTGCTGTCTGTCCTGCGGGAGGAAGCCACTCAATGGAGGAAACCAGGGGAGGACCTGTCCTGGAGAGGACCAAGCAGAAGGCTGGTGTCTCGGGGAAGGCCTGGTGACCTTATTGGAGGATGCACCGTAGCTTATGTTACCTTACAGTGTGCCGGGTCAGCTTAAAGGCTCTAAAACTGTAAGGCTGGATCTTCGGATACTAAATCCTGTGGCAGAGGATTATTGAACAGCTCATCTTTATCTTCTTAAAGTCTGTGGCAGAGACTGTTGTTCTTCATTTTGTTTGTGCATCATCCCGGCTGCTAGGCTAGTGAGAGGGGCCTATCCGGGTGGGCAATACCCACTTGAAGGAAAGTGGTGAGTGTGACTTTTTTGAAGCTTAGAAGTTTCCCCAGTGATCTACATCATGTGCCTGAACCTTCCCCCGACCCTCCATCCCTCTACCTGTGCAAGTTTGTGTGAAATAAAGCCTAACGAAAAGGATTTATAACTTGTGTGGACATTGAAGTTTCTATAGACTTTCATCCCCTAGACAACGAATAGTGAGGTAACGTGCAAGGCCCAAATCTAAACCAGCAGCTCCTACGGGGTTAGTGCTACATATACAGTCAGGTCCATAAATAATGGGACATCGACACAATTCTAATCTTTTTGGCTCTATACACCACCACAATGGATTTGAAATGAAACGAACAAGATGTGTTTTAACTGCAGACTTTCATCTTTAATTTGAGGGTATTTACATCCAAATCAGGTGAACGGTGTAGGAATTACAACAGTTTGTATCTGTGCCTCCCACTTTTCAAGGGACAATTGGCTGCTCAGCTGTTCCATGGCCGGGTGTGTGTTTTTCCCTCATTATCCCATTTACAAGGAGCAGATAAAAGGTCCAGAGTTCATTTCAAGTGTGCTTTTTGCATTTGGAATCTGTTGCTGTCAACTCTCAATATGAGATCCAAAGAGCTGTCACTATCAGTGAAGCAAGCTGAAAAAACAAAACAAACCCATCAGAGAAATAGCAAAAACATTAGGTGTGGCCAAATCAACTGTTTGGAACATCCTTAAAAAGAAAGAACGCATCGTGAGCTCAGCAACACCAAAAGACCCGGAAGACCACGGAAAACAACTGTGGTGGATGACCAAAGAATTCTTTCCCTGGTGAAGAAAACACCCTTCACAACAGTTGGCCAGATCAAGAACACTCACCAGGAGGTAGGTGTATGTGTGTCAAAGTCAACAATCAAGAGAAGACTTCACCAGAGTGAATACAGAGGGTTCACCACAAGATGTAAACCATTAGTGAGCCTCAAAATCAGGAAGGTCAGATTACAGTTTGCCAAACAACATCTAAAAAAGCCTTCACAGTTCTGGAACAACATCCTATGGACAGATGAGACCAAGATCAACTTGTACCAAAGTGATGGGAAGAGAAGAGTATGGAGAAGGAAAATAACTGCTCATGATCCAAAGCATACCACCCCATCAGTGAAGCATGGTGGTGGTAGTGTCATGGCGTGGGCAAGTATGGCTGCCAATGGAACTGGTTCTCTTGTATTTATTGATGATGTGGCTGCTGACAAAAGCAGCAGGATGAATTCTGAAGTGTTTCACTTGCTGAAGACAAAACTGAAGGGAAAATGCCCCAAGAACAAGCAGGAACTGAAGACAGTTGCAGTAGAGGCCTGGCAGAGCATCACCAGGGATGAAACCCAGCGTCTGGTGATGGCTATGCGTTCCAGACTTCAGGCTGTAATTGACTGCAAAGGATTTGCAACCAAGTATTAAAAAGTGAAAGTTTGATTTATGATTGTTAATCTGTCCCATTACTTTTGGTCCCTTAAAAAGTGGGAGGCACATATACAAACTGTTGTAATTCCTACACCGTTCACCTGATTTGGATGTAAATACCCTCAAATTAAATCTGAAAGTCTGCAGTTAAAGCACATCTTCTTCATTTCATTTCAAATCCATTGTGGTGGTGTATAGAGCTAAAAAGATTAGAATTGTGTCGATGTCCCAATATTTATGGACCTGACTGTACATAGTCACATTGATCCAAGCTGAACTGATATAACTATGTCAAAATACATTTTGGTGCCTGTGTTTTTGTGAGTAATTTATTTCACATGATTACTTCAGATTACAAAAGGAAATAAAACAAAATATAACAAATACGCATAAATAAAAATCTTGCTGATTTCTAGTTATGTTGACAAAAGTATCCTACGAGTCGGAATTGAACCAGTGTGTCCTCCGCTCTACCAACTGAGCTATCGATGGAACTGAGCAGCCAGAAGGTGTCACTGCAATTTATTTTGAATATTTCTGTATTAAAGTGCACCATCTGCCACTTGCAGACCATCTGTTCACAGTACATTGCAAAATGCTGGCATGTCACTGCCTGTGTTCCATCAGATTAGGCGACCCGTCAGATTTTGACTTTTTGTCACGGCCATCTTGGTACACCCCGCACTCGGCCGCAGTAAGGATACAGTTAGAAGGCGCCAAGCTGACATCTTTTTACACCCTCCGAAGTCTTGCATTTCACACTTACTTTTACCAGTAAACTGAGCTTATATAGTGAAATACAGTATTTTGAAATCTGTCTGACTGTTTTGATGTCGATTTTTAAAAGCAACGGCGTTCTGTCAGATTGGCAAACCTGTGAGATCAGCAGGCTTGCTGCTGATTTTAAAATTCAACATCAAAACAGTCAGAAGGATTTCAAAATACTTTACTTCACTATATAACCTCAGTTTACTGGTAAAAGTAAGTGTGAAATGCAAGACTTCGGTGGGTGTAAAAAGATGTCCACTTGCCACCTTCTGACTGTAGTTTACTGCGGACGAGCGCGGGGTGTACCAAGATGGCGGCGACGGAATGTCACTTCCATTATTAAATCTGATGGGTTGCTTAATCTGACGGAACACTGGCTTCTGGGTTTAGAGCATGCGCTCTATTTTACAAATAAATATCTGAAAAGAGTGGTGTGCATTTGTATTTAGCCCCCTATACTCTGAAACCCCTAACTAAAATCTAGTGGAACCAATTGCCTTCAGAAGTCACCTAATTAGTAAATAGAGTTCATCTGTGTGTAATTTAATCTCAGTATAAATACAGCTGTTCTGTGAAGCCCACAGAGGTTTGTTAGAGAACCTTAGTGGACAAACAGCATCATGAAGGCCAAGGAACACACCAACAGGTCAGGGATAAAGTTGTGGAGAAGTTTAAAGCAGGGTTAGGTTATAAAAAAAATTATCCCAAGCTTTGAACATCTCACGGAGCACTGTTTAATCCATCATCCCAAAGTGGAAAGAGTATGACACCACTGCAAACCTACCAAGACATGCCCATCTACCTAAACTGACAGGCCGGGCAAGGAGAGCATTAATCAGAGAAACAGCCAAGAGGCCCATGATAACTCTGGAGGAGCTGTAGAGATCCACAGTTCAGGTGGGAGAATCTGTCCACAGGACAACTATTAGTCCTGCACTCCACAAATCTGGTGTTTATGGAAGAGTGGCAAGAAGAAAGCCATTGTTGAAAGAAAGCCATAAGAAGTATCATTTGCAGTTTTCGAGAAGCCACGTGGGGGACACAGCAAACATGTGGAAGAAGGTGCTCTGGTCAGATGAGACCAAAGTTTAACTTATTGGCCTAAAAGCAAAACGCTATGTGTGGTGGAAAACTAACACTGCACATCAACCTGAATACACCATCCCCACTGTGAAACATGGTGATGGCAGCATCTCGTTATGGGGATGTTTTTCTTCAGCAGGGGCAGAGAAGCTGGTCAGAGCTGATGGGAAGATGGATGGAGCCAAATACAGGGCAATCTTAGAAGTAAATCTGGTAGAGTCTGCAAAAGACTTGAGAATGGGACGGAGCTTCACCTTCCAGCAGGACAACGACCCTAAACATACAGCCAGAGCTACAATGGAATGGTTCAGATCAAAGCATCTTCATGTGTTAGAATGGCCCAGTCAAAGTCCAGACCTAAATCCAATTGAGAATCTGTGGCAAGACTTGAAAATTGCTGTTTACAGACGCTCTCCATCCAATCTGACAGAGCTTGAGCTATTTTGCAAAGAATGGGCAAAAATGTCACTCTCTAGACGTGCAAAGGTGGTAGAGACATCCCCAAAAATACTTGCAGCTGTAATTGCAGTGAAAGGCGGTTCTACAAAGTATTGACTTAGGGGGGCTGAATTTAAATGCACACCACACTTTTCACATATTTATTTGCAAAAAATTTGGAAAACCATTTATCATTTTCCTTCCATGTCACAATCATGTGCTACTTTGTGTTGGAAGACAAGGAGAGAGGCGCCTCTAAGTGCAATAGTGTAACAAGTTTTTAATAGTAGATACAAATACACTCACATTTAGGTGAATTAACATAGGCGTTTAAAATGTCAGGATGACGATCATCAGCAGCAGGTCACAGGGGGTTCTCAGCTCTGCGTAGAATGACAGGAGTGTCTCCGCACGCTCACGAAACGCGTCCATTTTTGATGACGTCACCCTCTGCAGCTTAACCACATGTGCGCTCCTAGCCTCGCTCTTAACATACTACAGGATCGTTGTCCCCGGAAGCCGGCCGCTCCATCTTCAGAGACACTCCTGTCATTCTACGCAGAGCTGAGAACCCCCTGTGACCTGCTGCTGATGATCGTCATCCTGACATTTTAAACGCCTATGTTAATTCGCCTAAATGTGAGTGTATTTGTATCTACTATTAAAAACTTGTTACACTATTGCACTTAGAGGCGCCTCTCTCCTTGTCTTCCAGTTACCCCTGAACATGGTTTCTGTTCATCTATGATGGCCGCCCTGTGCACAGTGGATCCCATTTATCCCTGCTCCACCGCAGTGTGTAAACAGACTCCTAAGGACTTCCTTTAAGACTGTCTATATATATATATATATATATATATATATATATATATATACTGTGAGGGGGTTAGCTCGGCAGCGGGTGTGTGTGACCCCCGAGATGGGCTCCCCACACAAAAACAGGCCCAGCAAACGGAGGTTGTGGTTTTCAAAATCAAAAAGGTGCGGTTTATTTTCTATTTACAGTGACAAAACACAGCAAAGCAAAAGAAACATAAACAAAATAAATCCTGGTCAACTTGACCTCTGACTAAACATACAGGTTTCCTAACTAACAACTGGGATCAGCCTAGTGCTGTCCTAGTCCCTAAGTCCCTGGTTTTAAATGTCCAAGCAAATAGCCACACAGGCTTTGTCTCACCGCACAGGGGTTCACTCTCCCTAGACAGTCCACACAGGTCTGGTTCCAGGCATGAGCTAACATCTAATGAAGCTGGGAGTTCTTATAGAGGCCTAAATGAGCTGACAAGGTTCAGCTGGTCTCCTCATCTCTGTCTGCACGACGCCCCACACTCTCCCTAGAGGTATGAGTCATCCATGAGCCCACTAGCCTTATACAACTCTCCACCTAGTTGTATAAGTCGGCGTAAAGCCTGAATCTGGGCGAAATATATCTACCCCCCTGGATGCAACCAGGTGACTTTACCTTCCTGCTGTCACAATACATATGTTGTATGGTATTTTTTCATCTTATTTTTATATTTTATATATTTTTTTATTTTATTTTTTATTTATTTATTTATTATTTTTTATTATTTTTTCTTGCTTCATATTGATTACTTTGGATAATACATGTTTCTGTGGATAAGGTGCGCCACCACTTGTCTATATACTTTGTGTTGGTCTATCACATAAAATCCCATAAATTTACGTGTTTGGTTGTAACATGACAAAATATCTCAAAACTGGTGGTTACAGCAGATGATCTAAAATCTAGAGATGCTCCTCAATCTCCTCGCCTATATTACATCCAATACACATATACATTTCTTTATACAAGGTTGTGACAGGAGGGTCACGTTGGACACAGGGTGAGCCAGGAAACCATGGACATTAAGAATATTGCTTGGATTGCTTGAAATTGAAATAGTAATATTAGTCCACAATATGTACTGGATGTTTTACCCTGAACTCAACAGGTTAATTGGGAGATGTGTTACCTGCCTGTGTGATGTAAATGAATCTAGGATGGCGTCTAAGGATCTTTCATTGTGTTAATTAAGTCTGTACTTGTGTGTATTGTAAAGTATCAGACAGACTGGTGAATATAAAGGTCATGCATAGTCATTTAAACATAAAGGGGATTAGAACCTGTTGTCTCCTAGCAGACGTCAAAATAATGTGTATTGGGGCTTGTTATGTTGTGGGTGGAGCTGGACCATTGTTCATTCAGGTTAATGCAGTATTGGATGTGTATAAGAGTTTCAATGTTTTTGGCAATAAAGGCAGTCTATTTTTTGGAAAGATACAGAGCGTGTTGTCTCGTTCTTCCAGAAGGATTAATCCCTATGGGAAGGGGTCGGCTGGCTGTGGAGTATCGGCAGTGAATTTGTGTCCAGGAGAGGGAAGAGATCTAAACGGCGTTTAAACCCCTTTCGTATTTGGGGTGCTGTTACAAAGGTAATTACCCATTTTCCTCTACACCCATAGGGAACACCGTTAACTCCTTGATCGCCCCCTGGTTTTAATCCCTTCCCTGCCAGTGACATTTACACAGTAATCAGTGCATTTTTATAACACTAATCGCTGTATAAATGCCAATGGTCCCAAAAATGTGTCAAAAGTGTCGGATGTGTCCGCCATAATGTCGCAGTAATGATACAAACCGCAGTTCAACGTCATTACTAGTAAAAAAATAATAAAAATGCCATAAAGCTATTTCCTATTTTGTAGACGCTATAACTTTTGCGCAAATCAATCAATATACGCTTATTGCGATGTTTATTACCAAAAAAATGTAGAAGAATACATATTGGCTTAAACTTAGGTAAAAAATCGCTTTTTTAAAAAAAAGTTGGGATATTTATTTTAGCAAAAAGTACAAAATATTGTGTTCTTTTCAAAATAGTGTCTCTTTTTCTGTTTATAGCGCAAAAAATAAAAACCGCAGAGGTGATCAAATACCACCAAAAGAAATCTCAATTTGTGGGAAAAAAGGACATAAATTTTGTCCTGCACGACCACGCAATTCTCAGTTAAAACGACGCAGTGCCGTATCGCAAAAAATGGCCTGGTCATTGAGCAGCCAAATCTTCCGGGGCTGAAGTGGTTAAATCTGTCCAAACAAGAGTCTAGTAGACATCCCAGGTATGATAAAGTTTGAAACTATAAATAATTATAAAAGATAATAATATAATAATAATAAAAAAATCCCCACAAATCACTATCCCTTAATTCTGCAAGTGTTCTAATTTACTATCGCTGTTTTTTAGCTGGTCTGAAACCACTTTTGACATAAAGGGACACTTTTTGGTTGCTATGGACAATCTCAAATTTCCAGACAGAAAGAACAGTATATATAATATAAAACTGCATGCAGGGCACTGGACAAATCACTAGGGACAAAAGGGAGGTTAAATGATTTGTAGGATTACAGTGCACTGTATGTGTTATGTTTTGTGTACTCTTTGAATTTGCCGTCAGGTTCCGTTTCCATGCACCGCGACACTCGCAGGGAACGGAGCCCGGCACACAGAGGCATCGGGCGGAGGACACAGCCTGCAGACACAGCAGGGGGACATCGCAGGATCCTGGGGACAACGTAAGTAAACTGGATCAGGATTCTGCAATGCAATCCCGAGTGTATCTCAGGATTACTGCTAATGGTACTGATATTTAACCCAGAGCCACACTCGGGATTCCTCCTTACTTTATAGCTGTACAGAATACATTCCGGTAAGAAGAAGCATGTGCCAGTGCTGGGATCTAGTAGCCAATCACTAGGCTTAAGGAGTCACACGTGACCATGGTAGTTTTGTCCCATAGGTTGACAACACCAGACATTTCAGTGCTTTCCTGTAGGAAAGGAAGAAGCAGTGAGAGACCACTTGTAGGATGGGTATGGGTATGGGGGGGTAAGTGCCTCTTATGAGTGTCTGAAACCCAAATTTTTAGAGTCACAGACCCTTCACAGACATGGTTTATATGACTCCGAATTCCTTATCCTTTTTGCAGGTGTGTAACTAAAGAAGGCAGCCTCTGCAAAAAAAAGTTCACCTCCCCGTCAGGGAATTGAACCCCGGTCCCCCGCGTGACAGGCGGGGATACTCACCACTATACTAACGGAGTACATAAAATGTTGCTTGTGCTCTCTGTCTCTTTAACCACTTCCATACTGGCCACTTATACACCTTCCTGCCCAGACCGATTTTAAGCTTTCTGCGCTGTTGCACTTTGAATGACAATTGCGCAGTGATGCTACACTGTACCCAAACTACATTTTTATCATTTTGTTCCCACAAATAGAGCTTTCTTTTGGTGGTATTTGATCACCTCTGCGATTTTTATTTTCTGCTAAAAAAATAAAAAAAAGACAGAATATTTTTCAGTTACAAAACTTTGTAAATAAGAAAGTTTTCTCCTTCACTGATGGGCACTGATGGGGCTGCACTGACGGGCACTGCTAAGGCGGCACGGATGGGCACCGATAGGCGGCACGGATGGGCACCGATAGGCGGAATGAATGGGCACGAATAGGCGACACAAATAGGCGGCATGGATGGGCACTGATAGGTGGCACGGATGGGCACTGATAGGTGGCACTGTACTGTAATGTGTTGTACTAATGGATGCCAATCAGTACCAAACAATAATGCCTGCCAATCAGTGGTGCCCATTGTGGGCACTGATTGGCATCCATTGTAGGCACTGATTGGCATCCATTAGGCATTTCTAATTGGAATCCCTGGTGGTCTAGAGTGGCATACCTTAAGGTGGGCATCCCTGGTGGTCTGGTGGCATCCCTGGTGGTCCAGTGTGGGCATCCTTGAGGGGGGGGCTGCGCTGATAATGGATCAGCACAAATCCTCCCTGTCAGAGGAGCAGCCGATCGGCTCTCCTCTCCTCGCGTCTGACAGACGCGAGTGAGGAAAAGCCGATGATCGGCTTTTCCTGTTTACATCGTGATCAGCCGTGATTGGACACGGCTGATCACGTGGTAAAGAGTTTCCTTCGGAGACTCTGTACCTAGATCGGTGTTGCGGGGTGTCAGACTGACATCCCGCAACAACGATCGCCGTCCAGTCAGGATATTGAAACCACTTTGCCGCCGTCAATTTGCTATAGGGTGGGCGGCAAGTGGTTAATAAAACACTATTAAATTTCACCCATCATCATATTCCTGTCTGTTTAGCATCCAGGTCCTCTAACAAGAAGAGAGATGGCATAGTCATAGCCGTCTACCTAAACTGACAGGCCAGGCAAGGAGGGCATTAATCAGAAAATGGTAACTCTGGAGGAGCTGCAGAGATCCACAGCTCAGGTGGGAGAATTCATCCACAGGACAACTATTAGTCGTGCACTCCACAAATCTGGCCTTTATGGAAGAGTGGCAGGAAGAAAGCCATAAAAAGTCCCATTTGTGAAAAGCCATGTGGGGGACACAGCAAACATGTGGAAGAAGGTAAGATGATGGTGGCAGCATCTCGTTGTGGGGATGCTTTTCTTTAGCAGGGGCAGGGACAGGGAAGCTGGTCAGAGTTGATGGGAAGATGGATGGAGCACAATACAGGAAAATCTTAGAAGAAAACCTGTTAGAGTCTGCAAAAGACTTGAGAATGGGGCAGAGCTTCACGCTTCACCTTACAGCAGGACAACTACCCTAAACATACAGCCAAAGTTACAATGGAATGGTTTAGATCAAAGCATCTTCATGTGTTAGAATGGCCCAGTCAAAGTCCAGACCTAAATCCAATTGAGAATCTGTGGCAAGACTTGAAAATTGCTGTTCACAGACACTCTCCATCCAATCTGACAGAGCTTGAGCTATTTTGCAAAGAAGAATGGGCAAAAATGTCACACTCTAGATGTGCAAAGGTGGTAGAGACATCCCCAAAAAGACTTGTAGCTGTATTTGCAGTAAAAGGCGGTCCTACAAAGTATTGACTTAGGGGGGCTGAATTTAAATGCACACCACACTTTTCACATATTTATTTGCAAAAAAATTGGAAAACCATTTATCATTTTCCTTCCACTTCACAATCATGTGCTACTTTGTGTTGGTCTATCACATAAAATCCCATAAAAAATAAATTTACGTGTTTGGTTGTAACATGACAAAATATCTCAAAACTGGTGGTTACAGCAGATGATCTAAAATCTAGGGATGATCCTCAATCTCCTTGCCTATATTACATCCAATACACATATACATTTCTTTATACAAGGTAATTACCCATTTTCCTCTATGGTCTGCTATTCTGGATTCAGTCAACTTGGGAAAATGTCAAAATTGTATGAGTATAAAAACATGTGTATAGTTGTGTGTTATTATATATTTATGTTGTGTCATTTCTTCTCTCTTTTATTCTTAGTACCATAGTGCCTGACAAATTTGATTCTCCTGAGGAAGCCAGGCGAAACATGTAGAAATACATTTCTCAAGTGCACACTCATCACCTTGTATTGTACTAATGGATGAATTTTTAACAATCTGTAAATTTAAATTTTTCCCCAAATTTTTTTTTTCAATATATGTTGTGTTTTCGCACCTTAAAAATCCCATTTCCCACATTATTGTTAAACTATCTCAAAACTGGTGATGACCTTTTATGGTCGCCTCCAATTGATGGGGGCTGATCCCCCTTTCCATAACTCTCATCACAAATGGCTATTGCTGATGCCTGAGCTTTCAGAGGAAGGACTGGGAAGAGACTACTGAGATATGCATTCAGGATATAATCAGCACTGCTGATCAGTTGATACAATTTAAGTTTGTACATCATTTACACTACACCCCAGCCAAGTTGGTTCGGATGGGATTGGCTCAGGATATTACTTGTTCTAGATGACTTGATTGCTGCAAATTTTTTTCATATGTTTTGGAACTGTCCTGGACTCTCTTCCTTCTGGAAGGATTCATTTGTTTTTTTCGAGCACAAGCTTCACCTGCCAATACCTTACACTCCGGAAGTTGTACTCTTAGGTGTTCTCAATGATTATGTTCCTTGTACACAGAGCCGATCCGCCCTATACGCTCACTACGCAAGCTGCGTAGGGCCCCGCAAATTACTTGAGGTCCGCCTCCCCCTCGTGTCATAGGGCGGATCGGCTCTGCCCGAGTCTAGTCAGCTTGAGTGTGGTAAGATAGCTGGAGAGAAGAGTGTGTGTTCTCCTCCCTCCAGCCTGCAGGGGGTGGCAGAGAGCCGACACAGCTCAGTGTGTCAGCGTGGGATGGCAGGGAAGTGATGCATGGTCAATATGATTATTGAGGTAGCGTGAGTGATCATAATTCTTCCCCAAGCATTGTTGTAGAAGCCCCTTGTGTCTGATGCTCTCTGTACTTTGACTCTCACCACCTTCGGATTCTTCTAGTCTGATCTTCCTGCTTGTTTAACTGTCTGCTGTGTGACTCTCATCCTCTCCTCTCATTACTGTTCCCTCTGGAAGTGCTGAGCTGCCTCCTAACCTTGAGCCCTCCATGCCTTTTCATGCAAAGTGAACAGTCAGCCCCACTGCAATAATCTTTTACAAGGCTTGTGTAAACACTGAAGTAACTGAGGTGTCAGATGGCGGGCAGAAAAGGTGCACTCTGTATTGTGTGTGTGTTTATAGCAGAGGTAGATATGGTGATTCTAAAGTCAGCAGTAGTGATGAGCCGAACACCCCCGGGTTCGGTTCGCACCAGAACCCGCGAAGGGAACGAAGGTTTGCACGAACTTTAGAACCCTATTAAATACAATGGATGCAAACGTTCGAAATCTAAAGTGCTAATTATAACGACTATTATGCATGTTATTGTCCTAAAAAGGGTTTGGGAACTCGGGTTCTGCACCAGGGGACATGTATCAATGCAAAAAGAAGTTTTAAAAACTGCCGTTTTTCTGGAGCAGTCATTTTAATGATGCATAAAGTGAAAAAAATAAGTCAAATATTCCTTTAAATATCGTACCTGGGGGGTGTCTAAAGTATGCCTGTGAAGTGCCACGTGTTTCCCGTGTTTAGAACTGTCCCTGCACAAAATTACATTTCTAAAGGAAAAAAAGCCATTTAAAACTGCTTGCGGCTTTAATGTAATGTCTGGTCCCGGTAATATGGATGAAAATCTTTAAGAAAAATGGCATAGCTACCCCATCATACCCCCCCCCCCTACCCCAGCCCATTACCAGCCCCTTTGGGTCTTGTATGGATATTAAGGGGAACCCCGCACACAAAATAAAAAAGGCCCTATATACTCTGAACAGCCGTATACAGGCGGTGCATACAAGACAGGGACTGTAGGTTTGTTCTTATGTAGAATCTGTTTGTAATTTTGAACAGGTACATTGTTTAAGTGTAGCTCCAGGCAAAAAATCTATTTTTAAGCTTTTTGGAAAACATAGGGAAGGGTTATCACCCCTGTAACATTTGTTTTGCTGTCTGTGCAGTGTGCACCTGTTCAGAACAGTTCACCTCACTTTCCGTCCTAATGACAAATGTTTTTTGAAAATTTGGGGTTTTTATTGAAACAAGAATTGGTGATAAAGCATCAGTGGAGAGGAGACACTTTTTTTCCCATATTAACTCTTACAGGAGAGAATTTGCCTTCCTAGGGGTAGATTTCCTCTCACTTCCTGTTGTATCCTTCCGTTTGCAAGGAGGAGTCGTTTGTAAGTTGGATGTTTGAAAGTAGGGGCCTGCCATATATAGTCAGCTGAAATTTGCCCCTTACATGTTGGTGTTGCCACAACACTGTGAGCCCTCACAGTTACTCTTGGTGGGCGCATGAATGGGCCCTGCTGTGAATTATTAGATCAAGAATTGTAATTGCATGCCCCTGTTGAACAGGGGCTGAAAAATTGGGCCTTTGGTGGTGGTGTTGACACAACACTGTAAGGCCTCACAGTTAGTCTTGGTGGGCGCAGGAATGGGCCCTGCTGTGAATTATTAGATCAAGAATTGTAATTACATGCCCCTGTTAAATAGGGGCTGAAAAATTGGGCCTTAGCCACTGGTGCTGGTGCCACGACACTGCAACCACTCCCAGATACTCTAGTTGGAGTGCAGGAATGAGCCCTGCTGCAAAGCATTGCATAAAAAATTGTAATAACACACCCCTGTTAAACAGGGGCTGAAAAATTGGGCCTTAGCCACTGGTGGCGGCACCCAGAAACAAAAATGTTCTTCCAAGCTATCATCGTCAATCGGATCATTGAGAAGGAGGAGGATAGTCAGTCAACATAACAGGACAGTCTCTCAGCATCAGCATCAGTCTTGAAGGGATGTGACATTTGAAAATAAATTAGTCTGTTATATCAGCTTCAGGTGTTTGGTAGCTGGTGGTGATCCAAGACTGGTTCATCTTTATGAAGGTCAGTCGATCAACAGTCGGTGGACAGGCGCACCCTGTGATCCGTGACAAATCCTCCAGCAGCACTGAATGTGCGTTCTGAAAGAACGCTGGATGCAGGACAGGCCAGTAGCTCAATTGCATACTGTGCAAGCTCTGGCCAGTGATCCATCCTCAAGACCCAGTAAGCCAGAGGATTTTCGGTGGGGAAGGTGTCCAAGTCTGACCTTGCCCCTAGGTATTCCTGCACCATGTATATCAGACGCTGGCGATGGTTGCTGGAACCGATCATACCTTGGGGCTGCGGACTAAAGAATTGTCTGAACGCTTCGGTCAGACGGCCACTTTCCCCACCGCTCCTTCTTTGACTGACCGAAGCCTCAGCAACTCGTTGTCCAGGACCAGGAGTTTGTAACCTCCCAGTCTCTGGGAACGCGTTGCATAGACCTTTCTGCAAGGCCTCCCGGAGTTGTCTCATCCTCTGCTCCCTCTGCGACGGTAAGATAAGATCCGCAACCTTACCCTTGTACCGTGGATCAAGGAGAGTGGCCAGCCAGTAATGGTCCCTCTCCTTGATCCGAAGAATACGAGGATCCTTCCGCAGACTTTGCAGGATCAGGGAGGCCATGCAGCGTAGGTTAGCTGAGGCATTCGGTCCGGAGTTCTCTGGGTCACTAAGGACGACATGATCCGCAGCCACCTCCTCCCAGCCACGTACAAGTCCACTGGTTTCTTGGGACTTCAAATCATCCCTAAAAGACTGCTGCTGATGATGCTGAGTGCCAGGCTCCACCTCCATGCTGACACAATCCTCCTCCTCCTCCTCTTCTTCCTGTGCGATGGGTGGGACAGAAGGAACACTGTCTGGGTAAAGGGGGCCTTGAGAGGCAAGGAAGTCCTCCTCTTCCTGCCTCTGTTCTGCCTCAAGTGCCCTGTCCATTCTTCCACGCAGCGTATGTTCCAACAGGTGGACAAGAGGTACAGTGTCGCTGATGCATGCCCTGTCACTGCTCACCATCCTCGTGGCCTCCTCAAATGGTGCCAGGACAGTGCATGCATCCCTGATCATGCCCCACTGGCGTGGTGAAAAAAACCCGAGCTCCCCTGACCCTGTCCTGGTGCCGTAGTTGCACAGGTACTCATTGATGGCCCTCTGCTGCGTGTGCAGCCGCTGCAGCATGGCCAACGTTGAGTTCCACCTGGTGGGCATGTCACATATAAGGCGGTTCTTGGGCAGGTTCAACTCCTTTTGCAGCTCAGCCAGGCGAGCACTGGCATTATAAGATCTGCGAAAATGCACACAGACTTTCCTGGCCTGCCTCAGGACATCCTGTAAGCCCGGGTACCTGCCCAAGAACCGCTGCACCACCAGGTTAAGGACGTGAGCCACACAGGGCACATGGGTCAGTTGTCCCTGTCGGAGAGCGGAGAGGAGGTTGATGCCATTGTCGCAAACTACCATTCCTGGCTTAAGCTGGCGCGGCGTCAACCACCTCTCGGCCTGCCCCTGCAGAGCAGACAGAACCTCTGCCCCAGTGTGGCTCCTGTCCCCCAAACACACCAGCGCAAGCACAGCATGGCATCTATTTGCCTGCGTACTTGCGTAGCCCCTTGAACGCCTACGGAGCACCGCTGGTTCAGAGGACAAAGCACAGGAAGAGGCCACGGAGGAAGAAGAAGAGGAGGGGGTGGAGGACAGAGGTGTGTCACAACCAGTAGTTGCATTTTGGAGGCGTGGCGGTGGAACAACCTCCAACACTACTGCACCTTGTCCTGCATCCTTCCCAGCTGCCAAAAGAGTGACCCAATGGGCCGTGAAAGAAAGGTAACGTCCCTGTCCATGCCTGCTGGACCATGAGTCAGCGGTAATATGCACCTTACTGCTGACCGCCCTGTCCAGCGAGGCCAAGACATTGCCTCCCACATGCCGGTAGAGAGCCGGAATCGCCTTCCGTGAGAAAAAGTGGCGTTTGGGAACCTGCCACTGAGGAACCGCACATTGCACAAACTCACGGAAGGGGGCCGAGTCTACCAACTGAAAAAGCAGCAGTTGAAGCGCTAGCAATTTAGCCAAGCTAGCATTCAACCGCTGGGCATGTGGATGGCTGGGAGTGAACTTCTTTCGACGGTCCAGCAGCTGGGGCAGGGAAATTTGCCTGCTAGAATCGGACGTCGGTGTACTGCTAGCAGAGTGCCCGCAAGTACTTGGCTGTGACACACCTAATTCTACACCTTCATTCCTCTCAGAGCAGGTTTCAGAGAGGACTGAAGGTATAGTGGGGTTGGAGATCCCAGCTGATGCGGTGCAAGAAGAGGTCAGCTTTGTTCTTTGGTGTGGGTCTTTAAGGTAGGCTTGCCAACGAGCTGCATGGCAGGTCAACATATGTCTGGTCAAGCATGTGGTGCCCAAGCGGGTGATGTTTTGGCCACGCGATATACGCTTGAGACATATGTTGCAAACAGCAGCTGTGCGATCTGATGCACTCGACTCAAAAAAGGCCCATACCAAAGAACTTTTTGAATAACGGGCAGAGGCAGCGCCCTGCACAGGCGGAGCTCTGCGGTGTGATTCCGTCGGTGTGCTGCCCTTACGCTGGCCCCCCGAGGGCATCCTGCCTCGTTGGAGATGTGCCTCCTCCTCATCCTCCTCCTCTCTCCTATTAGGCACCCACGTGGAGTCAGTGACCTCATCATCCCCTCCCTCCTCATCACTGGAGCCAATCTGGCAGTATGCTGCAGCTGCTGGAACATGACTGCCAGATTGGTGTCCTTCTTGAGCATCCCCTCTCTCTGCTCTCACGCTACTGCCTTCCTCTAGCTGGGTATCATCATCAGACCCTTCAAAACGCTGGGCATCCTCCTGGAGCATGTACCCAACACTGTGCTCAAACAGTTCGGGGGACTCCTCAGGAGGACATGGTTGGTCTAGGGAAGGAGTGACTGATGATGACATTGATACCAGGGAAGAGGACGCTTTGGCAGCTGCTTTGCCAGTACCCTGAGCCTGGGTGAGAGAGGATGAGGAGGATGAGGAGGGCTTGGTCATCCACTCTACCAAGTCTTCGGCATGATGCGGCTCAACACGTCCAGCTGCCGAAAAGAAGGACAAGCGTGTCCCATGACCACGTGCTGATTGCGATGCACCGCGTCCATGACCAGCACTGTTGTCTCTAGACACAGAGCCTGCTTGCCCTCTTTTATTGGCTCCTGACTGTCTGCCTCTCCTTGTTTGCCTTCCAGACATTCTAATGGCCTGCAGGGAAATGGGAAAAGCAGCAATACAGGCTAAGTTAAGGTGTAATATGGTCAGGAGGCACACTCCGCCCGCTGTAAAGGCCGCAAAATCCTGTTGGTGTAACACACCAGGAAAAAGCAGCAATACAGGCTAAGTTAAGGTGTAATATGGTCAGGAGGTACACTCCGCCCGCTGTAAAGGCCGCAAAATCCTGTTGGTGTAACACACCAGGAAAAAGCAGCAATACAGGCTAAGTTAAGGTGTAATATGGTCAGGAGGCACACTCCGCCCGCTGTAAGTGCCGCAAAATCCTGTTGGTGTAACACACCAGGAAAAAGCAGCAATACAGGCTAAGTTAAGGTGTAATATGGTCAGGAGGCACACTCTGCCCGCTGTAAGTGCCGCAAAATCCTGTTGGTGTAACACACCAGGAAAAAGCAGCAATACAGGCTAAGTTAAGGTGTAATATGGTCAGGAGGCACACTCGGCCCGCTGTAAGTGCCGCAAAATCCTGTTTGTGTAACACACCAGGAAAAAGCAGCAATACAGGCTAAGTTAAGGTGTAATATGGTCAGGAGGTACACTCCGCCCGCTGTAAGTGCCGCAAAATCCTGTTGGTGTAACACACCAGGAAAAAGCAGCAATACAGGCTAAGTTAAGGTATATAATGTGCAGGAGGCTTAGCAACAATGACACTGACACTGTCCCCTGCCTATCCTTCTCTCTCCCTGCACACAAGGTTTATCAAAGTATATGACACTGACACTCTCCCTGCCTATCCTTCTCTCTCCCTGCACACAAGGTTTAGCAAAGAATATGACACTGACACTCTCCCTGCCTATCCTTCTCTGTCCTTACACACAAGGTTTAGCAAAGAATAGATTTGACAAGATTTGACACTGTCCCTGCCTATCCTTCACTTTCCCTGCTCCGGAACACACTACACAAGGCCGCCGCGCTGGCGGCCTTTTATAGTGTGGGGCGTGTACTAAATCCCCTCAGCTATAATTGGCCACAGGCATCCTGCCTGTGGTCAATCATTGCTCTCCTCGCTGCCGGCGCTGTTATTGGCCAAGCATGCAGGGTCACAGTGCATGCTTGGCCAATCACAGCACCGGGATTACACTGCGATGGCGCAGTGTATTGTGGGCCGTTCGCGTCACTCGAATTTGGCGCGAACGGCCCAAATCGTTCGTTGTTCGCCGAACGTGCGAACAGCCGATGTTCGAGTCGAACCTATGTTCGACTCGAACACCGAGCTCATCCCTAGTCAGCAGAAATCAGAAGATTTCTTGGTGTACAATGCACCATCACAAGGGACAGCAAGGCTGAAATAGCTGAATGCAGAATTCACTAATGTGTGGGATATCTGCAAAATGAAATCACACTCCATCATGATTGGCAATAAACTAGGAATAACTATGTGCTGTGTTCTGCCCACATCCTAATCCTCTGGTCTCCCTGCTGGGTGCTGTGTTCTGCCCACATCCTAATCCTCTGGTCTCCTTGCTGGGTGCTGTGTTCTGCCCACATCCTAATCCTATGGTCTCCTTGCTGGGTGCTGTTCTGCCCACATCCTAATCCTCTGGTCTCCTTGCTGGGTGCTGTGTTCTGTCCACATCCCAATCCTCTGGTCTCCTTGCTGGGTGCTGTTCTGCCCACATCCTAATCCTCTGGTCTCCCTGCTGGGTGCTGTGTTCTGCCCACATCCTAATCCTCTGGTCTCCCTGCTGGGTACTGTGTTCTGCCCACATCCCAATCCTCTGGTCTCCTTGCTGGGTGCTGTGTTCTGCTCACATCCTAATCCTCTGGTCTCCTTGCTGGGTGCTGTGTTCTGCCCACATCCCAATCCTCTGGGCTCCTTGCTGGGTACTGTGTTCTGCCCACATCCTAATCCTCTGGTCTCCTTGCTGGGCGCTGTGTTCTGTCCACATCCTAATCCTCTGGTCTCCCTGCTGGGTGCTGTGTTCTGCCCACATCCCAATCCTCTGGTCTCCCTGCTGGGTGCTGTGTTCTTCCCACATCCCAATCCTCTGGTCTCCTTGCTGGGTGCCGTTCTGCCCACATCCTAATCCTCTGGACCCCTTTCAGCTTTCTTTAGTATTGTTTATGGTGTTCTACCCAAATTTAACTTAATATATAAAAACAGAGCATGAAGGGTTTGTGCTAATGAGGTCAGTAAGGACGTAAGACAGAAGCAATAGATACATTTTGAATCATGGATGTAGGATAGTATGGTACGTGTCTGTAGATTTGATATTTTTGCAAAAAAAGTACATAAATGGTATATTGGTACATAGAGGGGCTGGAATTTAGGTAAAAAAAATAATTGAACTTAGCCTTTAACCATTTTCTGACCTGCCATCATCATTATACTGCGGCAGATAGGCACGATCCCGCAAACCTTCGTAGCTGTACATCGGTTCCTTTAAGTGGGATAACGGGCACGCGGTCACGATCGTGGTCACGAGAGGCAGAACAGGGACGTGTGTGTGTGTAAACAAACACATCCCAGTTCTGTGAGAAAAGGAGAGAGAGATCATGAGTTCCTACGAGCTGGGAACCACGATCTCTCATCAGTCCCATCCCCCACAGTTAGAACACACACATAGGGAACACCGTTAACCCCTTGATCGCCCCCTGGTTTTAACCCCTTCCCTGCCAGTGACATTTACACAGTAATCAGTGCATTTTTATAACACTAATCGCTGTATAAATGCCAATGGTCCCAAAAATGTGTCAAAAGTGTCGGATGTGTCCGCCATAATGTCGCAGTAATGATACAAACCGCAGTTCACGGTCATTACTAGTAAAAAAATAATAGTAATAAAAATGCCATAAATCTATCCCCTATTTTGCAGACGCTATAACTTTTGCGTAAATCAATCAATATACGCTTATTGCGATTTTTATTACCAAAAAAATGTAGAAGAATATGTAGCGGGTGGTTACATTTAGGGGAGGCATCTGAGTGATAAATGGCTCAGATGCAGCAATTGTTAGGGTTCATGGACCAATTTATGCCAGTGGAGGATGCAAGGGTGTCCAGTTCCCTGCGGCCTGTAGGTGGCGCTGTTGCCAAAGGCTGGGGTTGAACCACCATTGTAGGTCTGTACCCTTTTTGTCCTCTCGCAGCAGTAGTACAGCGGGGCGGGGAACCTGCTGTGCATGCTGGGAGAGGGGATAAAAGGGGCGGACATCTTCCGCTCGGGGTCCACGCCCAGGCACCTTCAGCCTGGGTGTGAGTGCTGGTGGTCTCCGGGCGCCCTCGGCTTAGGGACGGAGCTGCGATTCCACCCCGGACACCTTTAGTCTGGGGTGAGGTACTCTCTGGAGGCCTGGGGCCCAGTACCTTCGACTGGATCCCGCAAGGGATGGGGGATTCCTAGGGTGTCCTCCGGTATTGGACACCCGAATCTCGGGCGAGGGGGAACAGAGAAGTGACCTTCCCGGAGATCCTGCACAGCATTGGCTGGTGACGGCGGAGGCCTCTGGTGACCGTCCAGATGGATGACTCCCCTAACAGGGGCCGCATCTCAAGAAGGTAGTCCACATTCTCATGGTCGGTGGCAGCGACCCAACTGAAACCCAGGTCGGTGGCAGAGACCTCAAGTCCAATTCACCCGGTCGGTGGCAGCGACCACCCTCACGGTCGGTGGCAGCGACCGTGCGCCAAGCCTGTTTGCGCACACCGAAACAGGAGAGTAACAAGTTCATAATTGTGCCTGGACCTTCCTCTTCACCTTGTCTATTCGTTGTCTAACCAGTCTGCTCTAAAAGGACTATTTATTGCTCTAAAATAATAAATAAGTGTTGGACTTTCAATGGTGTGGAACTTGGCTTACTGGGAGTTAAAGGATCATCCTCAAGGGGAGCTTTGGCTCTGGACAGGGGCACAGACCCGAAGGTAATTGGGTATAGCTCACACCTCTACACACTGGAGGATGTGAGTTGGTGGTGCGTCACACTCTCCTCCCTGGTCCCCTAGACGAGAGCCATTGACAGAGAAGGAGGGAGTGAGAGGTGAGGTCGCTACAAATACATATCGGCCTAAACTGAGGAAAAAAAAAACGCTTTTTTTATAACAAATTGGGGATATTTATTATAGCAAAAAGTACAAAATATTGTGTTTTTTTCAAAATAGTGGCTCTTTTTCTGTTTATAGCGCAAAAAATAAAAACCGCAGAGGTGATCAAATACAACCAAAAGAAATCTAAATTTGTGCACGACCACGCAATTGTCAGTTAAAACGACGATCGGAAAAAATGGCCTGGTCATTGAGCAGCCAAATCTTCCGGGGCTGAAGTGGTTAAATCTGTCCAAACAAGAGGCTAGTAGACATCCCAGGTATGATAAAGTTTGAAACTATAAATAATTATAAAAGATAATAATATAATAATAATAATTTAAAAAAAAATCCCCACAAATCACTATCCTTCAACTCTGTAAGTGTTCTAATTTACTATCGCTGTTTTCTAGCTGGTCTGAAACCACTTTTGACATAAAGGGACACTTTTTGGTTGCTATGGACAATCTCAAATTTCCAGACAGAAAGAACAGTATATATAATATAAAACTGCATGCAGGGCACTGGACAAAGCACTAGGGACAAAGGGGAGGTTAAATGATTTGTAGGATTACAGTGCACTGTATGTGTTATGTTTTGTGTACTCTTTGAATTTGCCGTTAGGTTCCGTCCCCATGCATTGTGACACTCGCAGGGAACGGAGCCCGGCACACAGAGGCATCGGGCGGAGGACACAGCCTGCAGACACAGCAGGGGGACATCGCAGGATCCTGGGGACAAGGTAAGTAAACTGGATCAGGATTCTGCAATGCAATCCAGAGTGTATCTCAGGATTACTGCTAATGTTACTGATATTTAACCCAGAGCCACACTCGGGATTCCTCCTTACTTTATAGCTGTACAGAATACATTCCGGTAAGAAGAAGCGTGTGCCAGTGCTGGGATCTAGTAGCCAATCACTAGGCTTAAGGAGTCACACGTGACCATGGTAGTTTTGTCCCATAGGTTGACAACACCAGACATTTCAGTGCTTTCCTGCAGGAAAGGAAGAAGCAGTGAGAGACCACTTGTAGGATGGGTATGGGGGGGTAAGTGCCTCTTATGAGTGTCTGAAACCCAAATTTTTAGAGTCACAGACCCTTCACAGACATGGTTTATATGACTCCGAATTCCTTATCCTTTTTGTAGGCGTGTAACTAAAGAAGGCAGCCTCTGCAAAAAAAAGTTTACCTCCCCGTCGGGGAATTGAACCCCGGTCTCCCGCGTGACAGGCGGGGATACTCAAGTCACCACTATACTAATGAGGAATACATGAAATGTTGCTTGTGCTCTGTGTTTCTTTAAACACTTCCATACTGGGTACTTATACACCTTCCTGCCCAGATAAATTTTCAGCTTTCTGCGCTGTTGCACTTTGAATGACAATTGCGCGGTCATGCTACACTGTACCCAAACTAATTTTTTATAATTTTGTTCCCACAAATAGAGCTTTATTTTGGTGGTATTTGATCACCTCTGCGATTCTTATTTTCTGCTAAAAAAAAGACAAAATATTTTGAAAAAAATACGTTTTTTTTTGTTTCAGTTACAAAACTTTGTAAATAATTAAGTTTTCTCCTTCACTGATGGGCACTGATGGGGCTGCACTGATGGGCACTGATAAGGTGGCACTGATGGGCACCGATGAGGCGGCACGGATGGGCACTGGTAGGCAACATGGATGGGCACTGGTAGGCGGCACGGATGGGCACAGATAGGCGGCACGGATGGGCACAGATAGGCGGCACGGATGGGCACAGGTAGGCGGCACGAATAGGCGGCACGGATAGGTGACACGGGTGGGCACTGATAGGCGGCATGAATGGGCGCTGATAGGTGGCACGGATGGGCATGGATGGGCACTGATAGGTGGCACTGTACTGTAATGTGTTGTACTAATGGATGCCAATCAGTGCCAAACAAAAATGGGCACTGATTGGCATCCATTGTGGGCAGTGATTGGCATTCATTAGGCATTTCTAATTGGCATCCCTGGTGGTCTAGGGTGGCATACCTTAAGGTGGGCATCCCTGGTGGTCTGGTGGCATCCCTGGTGGACCAGTGTGGGCATCCTCGGGGGGCTGCACTGATAATGGTCATGCTACACTGTACCCAAACTACATTTTTATCATTTTGTTCCCACAAATAGAGCTTTCTTTTGGTGGTAATTGATCACCTCTGCGATTTTTATTTTCTGCAATTTTTTTTTTAAAAAGACCGAAAATTTTGAAAAAAATATTTTTTTTTGTTTCAGTTACAAAACTTTGTAAATAATTACGTTTTCTCCTTCACTGATGGGCACTGATGGGGCTGCACTGACGGGCACCGATGAGGCGGCACCGATGGGCACCGATGAGGCGGCACGGATGGGCACAGATAGGCGGCATGGATGGGCACAGATAGGCGGCACGGATGGGCACTGGTAGGCGGCACGGATGGGCACAGATAGGCGGCACGAATGGGCACGAATAGGTGGCACGGATAGGTGACACGGGTGGGCACTGATAGGTGGCATGAATGGGCACTGATAAGTGGCACGGATGGGCACTGATAGGTGGCACTGTACTGTAATGTGTTGTACTAATGGATGCCAATCAGTGCCAAACAATAATGCCTGCCAATCAGTGGTGCCCATTGTGGGCACTGATTGGCATCCATTGTGGGCACTGATTGGCATCCATTAGGCATTTCTAATTGGCATCCCTGGTGGTCTAAGGTGGCATACCTTAAGGTGGGCATCCCTGGTGGTCTGGTGGCATCCCTGGTGGTCAAGTGTGGGCATCCTCGGGGGGGCTGCGATGATAATGGATCAGCACAAACCCCCCCTGTCAGAGGAGCAGCCGATCGGCTCTCCTCTACTCGCGTCTGACAGACGCGAGTGAGGAAAAGCCGATGACCGGCTTTCCCTGTTTACATCGTGATCAGCCGTGATTGGACACGGCTGATCACGTGGTAAAGAGTCTGCGTCGGAGACTCTGTACCTAGATCGGTGTTGCGGGGTGTCAGACTGACATCCTGCAACAACAATCGCCGCGATGCGCGCCCCCGGGGGCGCGCAGCGGCTCAATATCCTAAAGACGTCATATGACGTCCAGTCAGGATATTGAAACCACTTTGCCGCCGTCAATTTGCTATAGGGCGGGCGGCAAGTGGTTAATAAAACACTATTAAATTTCACCCATCATCATATTCCTGTCTGTTTAGCATCCAGGTCCTCTAACAAGAAGAGAGATGGCATAGTCATAGCCGTCTACCTAAACCGACAGGCCAGGCAAGGAGGGCATTAATCAGAAAATGGTAACTCTGGAGGAGCTGCAGAGATCCACAGCTCAGGTGGGAGAATCTGTCCACAGGACAACTATTAGTCGTGCACTCCACAAATCTGGCCTTTATGGAAGAGTGGCAGGAAGAAAGCCATAAGAAGTCCCATTTGCAGTTTGTGAAAAGCCATGTGGGGGACACAGCAAACATGTGGAAGAAGGTAAGATGATGGTGGCAGCATCTCGTTGTGGGGATGCTTTTCTTTAGCAGGGGCAGGGACAGGGACAGGGAAGCTGGTCAGAGTTGATGGGAAGATGGATGGAGCCAGGGCCGGCCCAAGACATTGTGCTGCCTGGGACCAAGAATGAAATGCTGCCCCCCCCCCCAAAAAAAAAATCACGCCCACCAAAAGGTCCCCACATTCATTATTTTATATCATGATAACTAAAGGGGACCCGTCATGGCTCTATACATGTATAGGAGTAAAAAGAGGACCTGTCGTGGCTCTATACATGTATAAAGAGGACCTGTCATGGCTCTATACATGTATAAAGGATAATAAAGAGGACCTGTCGTGGCTCTATACATGTATAAAGAGGACCTGTCATGGCTCTATACATGTATAAAGGAGTATAAAGAGGACCTGTCATGGCTCTATACAAGGATAATAAAGAGGACCTGTCATGGCTCTATACATGTATAAAGAGGACCTGTCATGGCTCTATACATGTATAAAGGAGTATAAAGAGGACCTGTCATGGCTCTATACGTGCATATAGGCGTATAAAAGGACCTGTCAGGGCTCTATACATGTATATAGGAGTATAAAGGGACCTGTCCATTGCGGGCGGCCGCAATGTCTTTTGCGCAAACTAATCAATGTACGCTAATTGTGTTTTTTTGGTACCAAGAATATGTAGAAGAATACATATTGGCCTAAACTGATGAAGAAATTATTATTTTTTTATAAATTTTTGGGATATTTATTATAGCAAAAAGTAAAAAATATTGTTTGTTTTTTTAATTGTTGCTCTTTTGTTGTTTATAGTGCAAAAAAAAAAAACGCAGAGGTGATCAAATATCACCAAAAGAAAGCTCTATTTGTGGGAAAAAAAGGACATCAATTTTATTTGGGCACAATGTCGCATTACCGCGCAATTGTCAGTTAAAGCGACACAGTGCCATATCGCAAAAAATGGCCTGGTCATTAAAGGGTTTGTAAAGGTTTGTGTTTTTTCACCTTAATGCATCCTATGCATTAAGGTGAAAAAACACCTGGCAATGACTGCCCCCCAGCCCCCCTGTTTTACTTACCTGAGCCTGTTCACTTGCTGTGCGCGTCCCCCGGCGTCCTCTTCTCCACGGAGTTTGGCCGTTAATTGGCTAGATTGATTGCAGTGTAGCCATTGGCTCGCGCTGCTGTCAATCACATCCAATGACCCGGGCCCTGCTGGGGGGGCGGGAACGAGTCATACACGCTGTGTCTATGGACGCAGCGTGTATAACAGGGAGCACGCCCGCAAGCTAACCCCCTTGGGAGAGTGCTTCCCAGAAGGGGGTTAGCTGATGCTGGGAGGAGCCAAGACAGCCGCCGAGGGACCCGAGAACCAGAGAATCGGGGCCACTCTTTTCCAAACGAACTGCACAGTGGAGGTAAGTATAACATGTTTGTTATTTAAAAAAACAAAAAAAACAAAGCCATACAACCGCTTTAAGTGGGCAAATCCTTCCGGTCCTTAACCACTTAACGACCGCTCACTGTATATATACGTTGGCAGAATGGCACCGACAGGCACAATCACGTAGAGCATACGTGATTGCCTGTGTATAGTTGGGGGGTCCAATCGGACCCCCCTCCTATACAGTGAGCGGTGGCTAAGTGTCCGAGAGCGTTCCGGGATGAGGGGGCAGCCATTCGTTTCTGGCCACCCCCTCGCGATCGCTCCCGGCGAATGGAAATGCCCCCTCTGTCTGTGTCAGACAGAGGGAGCAGGAGGAAGTGATGTCATCTCTGGTGCGGCGCTCACATATACCGAGCGCCGTACAAGAGAAGACATCAGGTCAGTGCACACAACACTACACTGACACCAGGACACATAGGGACATAAATTGCCCCCCCAGACACCCCCCAGCCCCCAGTCACAGTGTCACTGATTGCAGTGACCATTTATTTAGTGATCACTGCAATCAGTGACATTTGTGACTGTAAAAGTGTCACCAAAGTTTAGTCTTAGGTCCAGTGTAGCCCCCTAACCCCCCCTAATAAAGGTTTAACCCCCTGATCACCCCCCAGATAACCCTTTCACCCCCTATCACCACTGTCGCTAAGCGATCATTTTTCTGATCGCTGTCTTAGCGTCAGTGATGCCGATCGGCAGCCAGTAATTTGTTTTAGGTTCGCCGCATGTTTTTATAGCGTCAGGTACCCCAATATATTATCTATTAAAGGTTTAACCCCCTTGATCGCCCCCCAGGTAACCCTTTCACCCCCTATCACCACTGTCACTAAGCGATCGTTTTTCTAAACGCTGTCTTAGTGTCTGTGATGCAGATCGGTAGCCGGTAATTTTTTTTAGGTTCGCCGCAGGTTTTTATAGCGTCAGGTACCCCAATATATTATCTAATAAAGGTTTAACCCCCTTGATCGCCCCCAGGTAACCCTTTCACCCCCTATCACCACTGTCGCTAAGCAATTGTTTTTCTAAACGCTGTCTTAGTGTCGGTGATGCAGATCGGTAGCCAGTCATTTTTTTTTAGGTTCGCCGCATGTTTTTATAGCGTCAGGTACCCCAATATATTATCTAATAAAGGTTTAACCCCCTTGATCGCCCCCCAGGTAACCCTTTCACCCCCATCACCACTGTCGCTAAGCGATTGTTTTTCTAAACGCTGTCTTAGTGTCGGTGATGCAGATCGGTAGCTGGTAATTTTTTTTAGGTTCGCCGCAGGTTTTTATAGCGTCAGGTACCCCAATATATTATCTAATAAAGGTTTAACCCCCTTGATCGCCCCCCAGGTAACCCTTTCACCCCCTATCACCACTGTCGCTAAGCGATCGTTTTTCTAAACGCTGTCTTAGTGTCGGTGATGCAGATCGGTAGCCAGTAATTTTTGTTAGGTTTGCCGCATGTTTTTATAGCGTCAGGTACCCCAATATATTATCTAATAAAGGCTTAACCCCCTTGATCACCCCCCAGGTAACCCTTTCACCCCCATCACCACTGTCGCTAAGCGATCGTTTTTCTAAACGCTGTCTTAGTGTCGGTGATGCAGATCGGTAGCCAGTAATTTTTTTTAGGTTCGCCGCAGGTTTTTATAGCGTCAGGTACCCCCATATATTATCTAATAACGGTTTTAACCCCCTGATTGCCCCTAGTTAACCCTTTCACCAGTGATCACCATATAAGTGTTACGGGTGACGCTGGTTAGTTAGTTTGCTTTTTATAGTGTCAGGGCACCCGCCGTGTATATAACCCAATAAAGGTTTAACCCCCTGATCGCCCGGCGGGTGATATCAATTAGGTTTTAGCGTCAGAGAGGGTCTGCGTCACACCCCAGGCAGCGTCAGGTTAGTGACAGTAACGCTAACACCCACGCGTGAAGCATACACCCCCCTTAGTGGTATAGTATCTGAACAGATCAATATCTGATCTGATCAGATCTATACTAGCGTCCCCAACAGTTTAGGGTTCCCAAAAACGCAGTGTTAGCGGGATCAGCCCAGATACCTGCTGGCACCTGCGTTTTGCCCCTCCGTCCAGCCCAGGCCACCCAAGTGCAGTATCGATCGATCACTGTCACTTACAAAACACAACACACATAACTGCAGCGTTCGCAGAGACAGGCCTGATCCCTGCGACTCCAGTGCTGTAGGAGGTGATTTCACCACCACAGTTAAAAAAAAAAAGCAAATATGCCGAAGCATTGGGGCAGCAGGGGCGGAGGAGCGATTTTGCTCCTAATGCCGCGTACATACGGTCGAAATTCCAACAGAGGCTTGCCCGTGGAAAAGTCCGACCATGTGTGTGCGGCATAACTTTTTTGCGGGAGGATGCCCCCATGCTTCGGCATATATAAATGGTGCGTGTATGCCCATCATTGGAAGTGGGTGGATGAAGGGCGGTATTCTAATGGTGGGCATACCCACCGATCAATCTCTTTTTTCGTTCAGCCAACTGGCTGCATGAAAAAAAAAGATTACAATACATGTCCAACAAGGACCAGCAACGTACTGGTATGTTGCTGGACTTTGAATGCTTATACCAGAATGATGCCTGCGGGTTTAGGTATCATCTTGGTATCATTCTTTTCAGCCTGCGGCCGGCTTTCATGTAAAAGCAATCCTAGCGGCTAATTAGCCTCTGGACTGCTTTTACAAGCAGTGGGAGGGAATGCCCCCCCCCCGGATATAAAAAGCGCCATTGGGAAATTGGGAAAGCATTTTATCACACCGATCTTGGTGTGGTCAGATGCTTTGAGGGCAGAGGAAAAATCTAGGGTCTAGAAGACCCCAGTTTTTTCAAAAACAGAGTACCTGTCACTACCTATTGCTATCATAGGGGATATTTACATTCCCTGAGATAACAATAAAAATGATAAAAAAAATAAATACTTGGATCATATGAGGCAGGTGATGACAAGGTCTGCTGGATTTTACTGGGCAAGTCCGTATAAAGTGGCCAGCCTCCCCGCAACACAGGCATAATTCAACTTGCTGCCGCTGGAGACGCTCAACAGGAGAAAGAGGGGGTCTCCGAAAACTCCTATAGCAAGCCTTATACAGTCTTTTCCCTCCGGGGGGTGCAACAATTGAAGGAGCGGACATGTCAGAACTGGAAACCGCAGAAAGACTTCTCTTAAGTTTTGCAGACTGTCTCTCCCGTAAGCGCCGATCAATCTGGGTGGTTAGGGTGATCAGGTCCTCTAAGGATGTGGGCACTCCCACTCTGGCAAGCTCATCTTTCAAGGTCACAGAAAGTCCCAGGCAAAACTGGTGACGAAGGGCAGACTGATTCCACAGGGTATCAGCACTCAGAACGCGGAAATCGGTCACATAGTCCTCCACTGGCCTTGTGCCTTGTTGTAACTTGCCAAGCTTGAATTCAGCAGTCTGGCGGAAGAAAGAGTCGGCATATAGCTGAGCCATGGCTGAGAAAAATGAGTCCGTGGTTGCCAGAACGGGGTCATGTTGCTCCCGGAGATGGTGGGCCCAGAAAAGTGGTTTGTTTAATAACAAAGTGATGATGAACCCCACCTTGGTGTCTTCGGAAGCAAAGGTTCGGGGTAACAGGGAGAAATATAGCTCACAAGAGTTCTGAAAGGTGCGGAATTTTCCACGGCCCCCGGAGAACCGTTCGGGTAGAGGCACCCTGGGCTCCGGAGGGGGCGTGGCCTCACGGAACAATCTGAAGTCTGTTTGAACAGAAGAGTCAGTGACTGAGGAAGATGCATAAACTGGTGCAACATTCATCTCACTTGAGAGTCGCTCTTCCATGCGACTAAGGTCTCTCTGTAGATTCTGCATGGTATATGTTAGTGCAGAAACTGAACTGGAAATGTCCACTGGTGGGGAGACCTCCCTTTCAGACTCCATCCCTGGCTGACTGGTACTGTCACGTACCTGGTAGGAGTCTGATATGACGAGGTCGGCCTCCCTTGTATCTCCTACCCAAGCCCCACTGAAGGTGGAACAGATGGTGGCTAGGGTCAGGAGGAACACGAGTGCCAGGGAATGTTGCTTGTAGAACCTGCGGTGGAAGTAGTAGGCTCGGTGGAAACAGCAGGACAGCAGGTGAAGAGCTGCGGTGGAAGTTAAGGAGGAACTCCAACCAGTTTGCAGGTTCAGGCTTGGTGACTTGTCAGTACTTCCTATGGTCAGGAGACAGGAGAGCACTGGACACAGGAGAGCTGAGAACATAGAGAGCCAGTGCAGGTTTCCAGTGGCAGTGGCAGACCTGGGCAGATGATGGAAGCGGAGTTGTGGAGATAGCCGGGTTCGGTAACAGGCGGGCTGCAGAGTAAAAGGCATAAGCAGGAGGAAGGTCAGATGCAGGCCGGAGTCGGGTACCAGTAATCAAGCAATCAGAGTCCAGAAGCAGAGTCAGAGGAAGCCGGGATCAGTAACAGGTATCAAGCAGGTATAGCAGGGTTCAGAGGAACAGGACACAGCTGAAGACCAGTCAGCACTTGTGGAAAGTCAGAGCACCCTTTAAATAGGCCGTCTGGCGGCAACTGGCGTTAGGGACGCGCTCCTGCACGCCGTTCATTGCGCATGCGCATTGGCGCACGCATATGCGCCATACGTGAATCAGCAGTTCTCTTACACCAGGTTTTGCCTTACCTTTCCCAAGAGCATCAGCAACAAGTTTTGGGAGCCATTGAGAGAGCAAAGCAAGTGACTGTTCCAGAACTGAATTCCATTATTCGCCCTGCAACCTTACAACTTCACCATCAGCTACTGACCCGGTAAGCAAAATGGCAATGCTGATGGGTTGTCCAGGCATTAGAGGAATGGAACTATGGACTAACTTTGGAGTCAACCCGTCTGGGGTCTCCTCCTGTGTTAGTCTCCTGCCGAAAGGGGAGATGTGTGACAGGGGTCACTTTGGGCACAGGGTGAGCAAGAAAATAATGGACATTAAGAATATGTCTTGGATTGCTTTAAAATGGGACAGTGATATTTTTCCACAATATTCCCCAGGATATCTGTAAAGAACTATTTACTGTTTGATTATGAACTCAACAGGTTAACTGAAAAAGTGACTCCTTCATAATGTTGGGACACATACTGTTAGATGCTAATGTCACCAACTCCAGCCCCCCTGCCTGTTGTGATGTAAATGCATCTAGGATGGCTTCTGAGGATCTTTCATTGTGATAATTTGCCCTGTATTGTGTAAAGAAGTCCTTTGATAATGGGTACTGTAGTTTAGGAGACAGTAAGGCTAGCCTAAAGGTCATGTGTCTGAGTCATCAGCTGTAGTTAATAAGCTCATGCAAATTAGGTCTGTTCAAAGGTGTATTGTCAGAGGAAAATGAGGAGAATGTAAGAACCTCCTCTCTGTGTGTATAAAACTTGGAGTTTGTCATTAAAGATTGTCAGACCACTTGGAAACTTCATACAGAGCGTTTGTCTCGTACTTCTGGAAGAATTATTCCTATGGGAAGCGGTCTCTTGACTGTGGAGTGTCGGTAGTGGATGTGTGTTCAGGAGAGGGAATATCCTAAACGACGTTAACCCCTTTCAGCCTTGGGGTGCCGTTACAATTTTCCTTCCACTTCACAATCATGTGCTACTTTGTGTTGGTCTATCACATAAAATCCCATAAAAAATTAATTTACATGTTGGGTTGTAACATGACAAAATATCTCAAAACTGGTGGTTACCGCAGATGATCTAAAATCTAGGGATGCTCCTCAATCTCCTCGCCTATATTACATCCAATACACATATACATTTCTTTATACAAGGTAATTACCCATTTTCCTCTATGGTCTGCTATTCTGGATTCAGTCAACTTGGGAAAATGTCAAAATTGTATGAGTATAAAAATATGTGTATAGTTGTGTGTTATCATATATTTATGTTGTGTCATTTCTTCTCTCTTTTATTCTTAGTAGATAGTGCCTGACAAATTTGATTCTCCTGAGGAAGCCAGGCGAAACATGTAGAGATACATTTCCCAAGTGCACACTCATCACCTTGTATTGTACTAATGGATGAATTTTAACAATTTGTAAATTAACTTTTTTCTAAAAAAATATTTTTTTCAATATATGTTGTGTTATCGCACCTTAACCACTTGACAACTGGGCACTTAAACCCCCTTCCTAACCAGACGAATTTTCAGCTTTCGGTGCTCTCACATTTTGAATGACAATTACTCAGTCATACAACACTGTACCCATATGAAATTTTTGTCCTTTTTTTCACACAAATAGAGCTTTCTTTTGGTGGTATTTAATCACTGTTGGGTTTTTTTTTTTTTTGCGCTATAAGAGAAAAAAGACTGAAAATTTTGTAAAAAAATGAATTTTTCTTTGTTTCCGTTATAAAATTTTGCAAATTAGTATTTTTTCTTCATAAATTTTGGCCAAAATTTATACTGCTACATATCTATGGTAAAAATAAGTACAATTGGTGTATATTATTTGGTCTTTGTGAAAGATATAGAGTCCACAAGCTATGGTGCCAATATCTGAAAATTGATCACACCTGAAGTACTGACGGCCTATCTCATTTCTTGAGACCCTAACATGCCAGAAAAGTACAAATACCCCCCAAATGACCCCTTTTTGGAAAGAAGACATTCCAAGGTATTTAGAAAGAGTCATTGTGAGTTTTTTGAAGTTGTCATTTTTTCCCACAATTCTTTGCAAAAATCAAGATTTTTTTTTTCTCTTTTTTTTTTTTTTCACAAAATTGTCATATTAGCAGGTTATTTCTCACACACAGCATATGCATAACACAAATTACACCCCAAAACACATTCTGCTATTCCTCACGAGTATGGCGATACCACATGTGTGAGACTTTTACACAGCGTGGCCACATACAGAGGCCCGACATGCAGGGAGCACCTTCAGGCGTTGTGGAGGACCCAGGCCAATTCTGACATTTCTCTCCTACATGTAAAAATCATCATTTGTTTGCTAGAAAATTACATAGAACCCCAAAACATTATATATGTTTTTTTAGCAAAGACCTTAAAGAATATAATGGTGGTCATTGCAACTTTTTATCTTGCACGGTATTTGCGCAGAATTTTTTCTAACGCGTTTTTTTACGGGAAAAAACTGTTTTGTGCTTAAAAGAAAAAAAAACAGTAAAGTTAGCCCAATGTTTTTGCATAATGTGAAAGATGAAGTTACGCCGAGTAAATAGATACCCAACATGTCACCCTTCAAAATTGCACACGCTCGTGGAATGGCGCCAAACTTTGCTACTTAAAAATCCCCATAGGCAACGCTTTAAATATTTTTACTGGTTACATGTTTTGAGTTACAGAGGAGGTCTAGGGCCAAAATTATTGCTCTCGCTCTAGCGTTCGCAACGATACCTCACATGTGTGGTTTGAACACCGTTTTCATATGTGGGCGGGGCTTACGTATGCGTTCACTTCTGCATGCGAGCTCGCGGGGGCAGGGGCGCTTTAAAATATATATATATATTTTATTGTTCATTTTACTTTATTTATTTTAGTTTGACATGTTTTTCCGCCCCAAATTTTTTTTTGATCACTTTTATTCCTATTACAAGGAATGTAAACATCCCTTGTAATAGGAATATGGCATGACAGGTCCTCTTTACAGTGAGATATGAGGTCAATAAGACCCCACATCTCACCTCTAGGCTGGGAAGCCTGAAAAAAAAACAAAAAAAAAAACAATCTTGGCTTTGATCGTAGCGGTGAGTCGGTAGAAGCAGCGGAGGGCAGCGGGAGGGGGGGGCATCCCCTCTCACCTTCCGTAAGAGCGATCAAGCGGTGGAACAGCCGCTATGATTGTTCTTATGGTGCAGGGAATCGCCAGCTGAAAAAGCGAATATCTGAATGATGCCTGTAGCTGCAAGCATCATTCAGATATCCCAGCACAAAATCAAGGACGTCATATGACGGCCGGCGGGCGGGAAGTGGTTATTGCGGAGTATTGCAGGGTATTGCGGAGTATTGCAGGGTATTGTGGAGTATTGCCGGGTATTGCGGAGTATTGCGGGGTATTGCGGAGTATTGCCGGGTATTGCAGGGTATTGAGGAGTATTGCAGGGTATTGAGGAGTATTGCGGAGTATGGCAGGGTATTGCGGAATATGGCAGGGTATTGCCCAGTATGGCAGGGTATTGCCTAGTATGGCAGGGTATTGCCCAGTATGGCAGGGTATTGCAGAGTATTGGCAGGGTATTGCACAGGGTATTGCACAGGGTATTGCAGAGTATTGCACAGGGTATTGCAGAGTATTGGGCAGGGTGTATTGCAGAGTATTGGGCAGGGTGTATTGCAGAGTATTGGGCAGGGTGTATTGCAGAGTATTGGGCAGGGTGTATTGCAGAGTATTGGGCAGGGTGTATTGCAGAGTATTGGGCAGGGTGTATTGCAGAGTATTGGCAGGGTGTATTGCAGAGTATTGGCAGGGTGTATTGCAGAGTATTGGCAGGGTATTGCACAGGGAGGGCTGAGCAGGGATGGATGGATGGCTGGATCTGTGACTGCAATTGTCACAGATCCAGCCCACAGCGCTGCTGCCTTGATCTGCTCCCTCCCCTCTCCCACTGTACCGATCGGTACAGAGAGGGGAGGGAGGAACCGGCGTCATCACATGACGCCGGTCTGTTTACAAGTGATCGCGATTAGCGGCCATCTACCGTGATCCGTGACGCGCCGGGTCTTCCGGACCCGGCGGTCACGGACATATCCTGAAGCGCGCCCCAGGGGGCGCGCGGGAGCAAGATTCTGTGAGGACGTCCCTGGGACGTCCACTCAGGATAACTAGACCGCGCTGTAGATGTCTTTTGTACATGGCACGGTCGGCAAGTGGTTAAAAATCCCATTTCCCACATTATTGTTAAACTATCTCAAAACTGGTGATGACCTTTTATGGTCGCCTCCAATTGATGGGGGCTGATCCCCCTTTCCATAACTCTCATCACAAATGGCTATTGCTGATGCCTGAGCTTTCAGAGGAAGGACTGGGAAGAGGCTACTGAGATATGCTTTCAGGATATAATCAGCACTGCTGATCAGTTGATTCAATTTAAGTTTGTACATCATTTACACTACACCCCAGCCAAGTTGGTTTGGATGGGATTGGCTCAGGATATTACTTGTTCTAGATGACTTGATTGCTGCAATTTTTTTTCATATGTTTTGGAACTGTCCTGGACTTTCTTCCTTCTGGAAGGATTCATTTGTCTTTTTCGAGCACAAGCTTCACCTGCCAATACCTTACACTCCGGAAGTTGTACTCTTAGGTGTTCTCAATGATTATGTTCCTCATACACATGCTAGGACTCTTTACGTATACTGTTATTTTACGCTCATAAAACTATTTTATTGCATTGGAAGAATGCTGGACCCCTTTCAGCTTTCTTTAGTATTATTTATGGTGTTCTACCCAAATGTAAGTTGATATATAAAAACAGGGCATGAGGGGTTTGTGCTAATGAGGTCAGCTGGTCAATTCCTTCCTGTGTTATGACCTACAGTCTGTAAGGACGTACGACAGAAGCAATAGATACATTTTGAATCATGGATGTAGAATAGTATGGTACGTGTCTGTAGATTTGATATTTTTGCAAAAAAAAGTACATAAATGGTATATTGGTACATAGAGGGGCTGGAATTTAGGTAAAAAAAATAGGTGAACTTAGCCTTTAACCATTTGCTGACCTGCCATCATCATTATACTGCGGCAGGTAGGCACGATCCCGCAAACCATCGTAGCTGTACATCGGTTCCTTTAAGTGGGATAACGGGCACGCGGTCACGATCGTGGTCACGAGAGGCAGAACAGGGACGTGTGTGTGTAAACACACACATCCCAGTTCTGTGAGGAAAGGAGAGAGAGATCATGAGTTCCTACGAGCTGGGAACCACGATCTCTCATCAGTCCCATCCCCCACAGTTATAACACACACATAGGGAACACCGTTAACCCCTTGATCGCCCCCTGGTTTTAACCCCTTCCCTGCCAGTGACATTTACACAGTAATCAGTGCATTTTTATAACACTAATCGCTGTATAAATGCCAATGGTCCCAAAAATGTGTCAAAAGTGTCGGATGTGTCCGCCATAATGTCGCAGTAATGATACAAACCGCAGTTTACCGTCATTACTAGTAAAAAAATAATAATAATATAAATGCCATAAATCTATCCCCTATTTTGTAGACGCTATAACTTTTGCGCAAATCAATCAATATACGCTTATTGCGATTATTATTACCAAAAAAAGTAGAAGAATATGTAGCGGGTGGTTACATTTAGGGGAGGCATCTGAGTGATAAATGGCTCAGATGCAGCAATTGTTAGGGTTCATGGACCAATTTATGCCAGTGGAGGATGCAAGGTTGTCCAGTTCCCTGCGGCCTGTAGGTGGCGCTGTTGAACCACCATTGAAGGTCTGTACCCTTTTTGTCCTCTCGCAGCAGTAGTACAGTGGGGCGGGGAACCTGCTGTGCATGCTGGGAGAGGGGATAAAAGGGGCGGACATCTTCCGCTCGGGGTCCACGCCCAGGCACCTTCAGCCTGGGTGTGAGTGCTGGTGGTCTCCGGGTGCCCTCGGCCTAGGGACGGAGCTGTGATTCCACCCCGGACACCTTTAGTCTGGGGTGAGGTACTCTCTGGAGGCCTGGGGCCCAGTACCTTCGACTGGGTCCCGCAAGGGATGGAGAATTCCTAGGGTGTCCTCCGGTATTGGACACCCGAATCTAGGGCGAGGGGGATCAGAGAACTGACCTTCCCGGAGATCCAGCGCAGCATTGGTTGGTGACAGCGGAGGCCTCTGGTGACCGTCCAGATGGATGACTCCCCTGACAGGGGCCGCATCTCAAGAAGGTAGTCCACATTCTCATGGTCGGTGGCAGCGACCCAACTGAAACCCAGGTCGGTGGCAGAGACCTCAAGTCCAATTCACCCGGTCGGTGGCAGCGACCACCCTCACGGTCGGTGGCAGCGACCGTGCGCCAAGCCTGTTTGCGCACACCGAAACAGGAGAGTAACAAGTTCATAATTGTGCCTGGACCTTCCTCTTCACCTTGTCTGTTCGTTGTCTAACCAGTCTGCTCTAAAAGGACTATTTATTGCTCTAAAATAATAAATAAGTGTTGGACTTTCAATGGTGTGGAACTTGGCTTACTGGGAGTTAAAGGATCATCCTCAAGGGGAGCTTTGGCTCTGGACAGGGGCACAGACCCGAAGGTAATTGGGTATAGCTCACACTTCTACACACTGGAGGATGTGAGTTGGTGGTGCGTCACACTCTCCTCCCTGGTCCCCTAGACGAGAGCCATTGACCGAGAAGGAGGGAGTGAGAGGTGAGGTCGCTACAAATACATATCGGCCTAAACTGAGGAAAAAAACACTTTTTTTAAAAAAAATTGGGGATATTTATTATAGCAAAAAGTACAAAATATTGTGTTTTTTTCAAAATAGTGTCTATTTTTCTGTTTATAGTGCAAAAAATAAAAACCGCAGAGGTGATCAAATACCACCAAAAGAAATCTAAATTTGTGGGAAAAAAGGACATAAATTTTGTCCTGCACGACCACGCAATTGTCAGTTAAAACGACGATCGCAAAAAATGGCCTGGTCATTGAGCAGCCAAATCTTCCGGGGCTGAAGTGGTTAAATCTGTCCAAACAAGAGTCTAGTAGACATCCAAGGTATGAAAGTTTGAAACTATAAATAATTATAAAAGCTAATAATATAATAATAATAATAAAAAATCCCCACAAATCACTATCCCTCAATTCTGCAAGTGTTCTAATTTACTATCGCTGTTTTCTAGCTGGTCTGAAACCACTTTTGACATAAAGGGACACTTTTTGGTTGCTATGGACAATCTCAAATTTCCAGACAGAATATATAATATAAAACTCAGGGCCGGCCCTACCATGGGACCAGATGGTACCATTGTACCAGGCGGCACTTTTAGGGGGGCGGCAAAGCTGTGAGCAGAAAAATCTATCCACAAAATGTAGCTGTAAAACTTGTATGCCCCTGTTGCCTGCCTAATTTAAGGATTATGCGCTCCTGTTCACTGCTCTGCGGCAGCAGATGCACCCCTTTCTAGGCTCCCTTCTTGAGTTCCTATGAGTCTCCCCCCCCCCCCTGGATCGGAGGTGGTACAGTCCCAGCGAAAGTGCATGTGGGCGGAGCAGAAAGAGAACCTCACACTGCAGCATCGATCTTTGGTTCCCGCCCAGCACACAGCAAAGCGCTCCTCCTCCAGAGCAGAGTGAAGGTGTGTAAATCACGGATGACAGGCTGGATCCTCTTCTACTGTGAGTCCCGACTGCTCTGCATTCCATATACTGTGATTATAAACGTGCCCTGCACTTTTCACTGCAGGTTTATTGAAAGTAAAATTCTTAAACAGGTTAGGAATTAGTGTGACATTTCAGGTGCTACATTATATGTAATTCACATACACATTATATCTTCTAAAAAGAATGATTTTTTAATAAGATATAATGTGTATGTGGATTACATCTACAGTATGTAGCACCTGAAATGTCACACTAATCCCTAACCTGTTTAAGAATATAACATTACACAGCAAAGGATGTGATTTCTTATCCCAGCCCAACTTCAAGAAAGTCCACTCTTGCAGTGTGGGGGAGGGGGGAGAAGGGGGGTACTGTATAGTCTTTTTTTACTTGATTCTATGCTTCAGCCAGCTCCAGTGCTCTCCTCCTCCTCCCTATCACATATAGAGGAAGATTAACCCTGTATGGTCCAAATTGGAGGCTGGAGTGTGACCACTGTCACTCCTAACTGACACAGGAGCTGCAGGGGACCAGTAACAGAACTGCAGAGAGCCCGCTGAAGCAAAGTACAAGGTAAAACTGAATACACAGCAAAGAATTCATTGGGTTCAGCAGGGTCTGAATTTTTGATCGATGTGTAACCCTCTCTGTTAGACAGAAACCGATTTGTTATATCCACTTCTGCTGGAAATCCTTGTTCGATTAGCTGTTTGCAGCCAAACGGAAGCAGTGCTGATCAGTGTATTTTGATAGGGGAGAGTCCCTGCTGTCAGAATACAATTCCCACATCCATCCAACTTGTGTGGATGGAGGAATCTGTCAGCCACTTGCTTGAGCCCCATCTCGATCCAGCAATGTGCACAAGAGCACTTGCTCTCTAGTGCAGGGGTCTTCAAACTCTCTAAAGGGCCAGTTTACTGTCTTTTAGACTTCAGGGGGACCGAACTGTGCCCAGTGGGAGTTAACAATGTGCGATCTGGTGTCGTTGGGAGGAATAGTGCCCCTTTTTTTGTCAGTAGAAGGAATTATGCCCCATCATTGGTGTCATTGGCAGGAATAATGCCTCAAGGGCCAGATAAAGGCAAGCAAAGGGCCACATCCGGCCCCAGGGCCGCAGTTTGGAGACCACTGCTCTAGTGGACTGTTTTTTTATAGTGCACTTTAATATTACTTTGCACTGTGTGTTTGATTTGCAGCACTGGGAGTTTGGTAGTAACTCCAAAACCAAATTGTGTACAAATGAACCATAAGAATTTGACTAGAGTTATTTGAATATTTGGGAGTTATTCACGTTATATGTTATAGTATTTTACATTTTTTATTTACAGTTCCCTCACAAAATGTTTTTGCAGCACAGGGATTTTGGTCCCACATGTGATATGTAATTGAATATTTATGAGTTGTTCGCATTATATGTTTTGGGATTCGCCCCTTCATAATTTTGTTTGCAGCACTGGTATTTTGGTTCCATATTCATGTGCTATATATTTCACTTGGTCAGATTTGATAATGACACATACACTAAATTTGATATAATTTATAGGGGTACTGTTATACACTAGGGTGTATATACTCCTGGTCTCTGTACTCTGCAGTTTACCGCTCTTGACTTCTGCACATTGTATATTACTGTACATACTCTACCTCTGAACACTGTACACACTGCTCCTGATCCTTGTACTTTGTAATCTATCCAATTCTGACCTCTGCACTATATATATATATATATATATATATATATATATATATATATATATATATATATAAATGTATTTGTGTGTGTAAGATAATTGGTCATGGGGGGGCGCAGCTTGGCATGTTCGCCCTGGGTGCTGGTTGACTTTGTCCCGGCACTGCCCCCTGCACTGTGAGGCAAATTGCCCGATCCGCCCGCTCCACTCCCCGCTGCACTTCAAGCATTTTTATTATTAACTTTTTTACTAGTAATGGCAGTGATCTACGACATTGCGGTGGACAGGTTCGGACACTTTTGACACATATTTGGGATCATTGACATCTATACAGCGATCTGTGCTATAAAACTGCACTGATTACTGTGTAAATGTCACTGTCTGGAAAGGGGTTAAATGGGGAGGTGTTTCTAACTGGGGGGGATGGGACTGACTGGAGGAGGAGAGAGATCTCTGTTCCTAATCACTAGGAACAGCAGATCTGTCTCTCCTCCCCTGTCAGAATGGGGATCTGTCTGTTTACATTGACAGATCCCCGTTCTGGCTCTCTGTGGAGCGATCGTGGGTGGCATCGCGGCCGCCGGCCAAGCACAGGTCCTTTTATACTCCAATATACATGTATAGAGCCATGGCAGGTCCTCTTTATACTTCTATATACCTGTATAGAGCCATGACAGGTCCTCTTTATACTCCTACATACATGTATAGAGCCATGACAGGTCCTCTTTATACTCCTACATACATGTATAGAGCCATGTAAGGTCCTTATTATACTTCTATATACACGTATAATGCCATGACTGGTCCTCTTTACACTCCTATACATGTATAGAGCCATAACAGGTCCTCTTTATACTCTTATATACATGTATAGAACCATGACAGGTCCACTTTACACTCTTATATACATGTATAGAGCCATGACAGGTCCACTTTAGTTATCATAATATAAAATAATGGATGTGGGGGCATTTTGGTGGGTGTGATTTTTTTTTGGGGGGGGGGGCAGCATTTCATTTTTGGTACCAGGCAGCACAATGTCTTGGGCCGACACTGATAAAACTGCATGCAGGGCACTGGACAAAGCACTAGGGACAAAAGGGAGGTTAAATGATTTGTAGGATTACAGTGCACTGTATGTGTTATGTTTTGTGTACTCTTTGAATTTGCCGTCAGGTTCCGTTTCCATGCACCGCGACATTCGCAGGGAACGGAGCCCGGCACACAGAGGCATCGGGCGGAGGACACAGCCTGCAGACACAGCAGGGGGACATCGCAGGATCCTGGGGACAAGGTAAGTAAACTGGATCAGGATTCTGCAATGCAATCCAGAGTGTGTCTCGGGGTTACCGCTAATGTTACTGATATTTAACCCAGAGCCACACTCGGGATTCCTCCTTACTTTATAGCTGTACAGAATACATTCCGGTAAGAAGAAGCGTGTGCCAGTGCTGGGATCTAGTAGCCAATCACTAGGCTTAAGGAGTCACGTGACCATGGTAGTTTTGTCCCATAGGTTGACAAAACCAGACATTTCAGTGCTTTCCTGTAGGAAAGGAAGAAGCAGTGAGAGACCACTTGTAGGATGGGTATGGGGGGGTAAGTGCCTCTTATGAGTGTCTGAAACCAAATTTTTAGAGTCACAGACCCTTCACAGACATGGTTTATATGACTCCGAATTCCTTATCCTTTTTGGAGGTGTGTAACTAAAGAAGGCAGCCTCTGCAAAAAAAAGTTCTTCTCCCCGTCGGGGAATTGAACCCCGGTCTCCCGCGTGACAGGCGGGGATACTCACCACTATACTAATGAGGAATACATGAAATGTTGCTTGTGCTCTCTGTCTCTTTAACCACTTCCATACTGGGTACTAAAACACCTTCCTGCCCAGATCAATTTTCAGCTTTCTGCGCTGTTGCATTTTGAATGACAATTGCGCGGTCATGCTACACTGTACCCAAACTAATTTTTTAGCATTTTGTTCCCACAAATAGAGCTTTCTTTTGGTGGTATTTGATCACCTCTGCGATTTTTATTTTCTGCAAAAAAAATTAAAAAAAGACAGAATATTTTGAAAAAAAAAACGTTTTTTTTTGCTTCAGTTACAAAACTTTGTAAATAAGTAAGTTTTCTCCTTCACTGATGGGGCTGCACTGACGGGCACTGATAAGGCGGCACTGATGGGCACTGATAGGTGGCACGGATGGGCACCGAGGCGGCACGGATGGGCACAGATAGGCGGCATGAATGGGTACGAATAGGCGACACGGATGGGCACTGATAGGCGGCATGGAAGGGCACTGATAGGTGGCACGGATGGGCATGGATGGGCACTGATAGGTGGCACAGTACTGTAATGTGTTGTCCTAATGGATGCCAATCAGTGCCAAACAATAATGCCTGCCAATCAGTGGTGCCCATTGTGGGCACTGATTGGCATCCATTGTGGGCACTGATTGGCATCCATTAGGCATTTCTAATTGGCATCCCTGGTGGTCTAGGGTGGCATACCTTAAGGTGGGCATCCCTGGTGGTCTGGTGGCATCCCTGGTGGTCCAGTGTGGGCATCTTTGGGGGGCTGCGCTGATAATGGATCAGCACAAACCCCCCCTGTCAGAGGAGCAGCCGATCGGCTCTCCTCTACTCGCGTCTGACAGATGCGAGTGAGGAAAAGCCGATGTCCGGCTTTTCCTGTTTACATTGTGATCAGCCGTGATTGGACACGGCTGATCACGTGGTAAAGAGTCTCCGTCGGAGACTCTGTACCTAGATCGGTGTTGCGGGGTGTCAGACTGACATCCCGCAACAACGATCGCCGCGATGCGCGCCCCCAGGGGGCGCAGCGGCTCAATATCCTGAAGACGTCATATGACGCCCAGTCAGGATATTAAAACCACTTTGCCGCCGTCAATTTGCTATAGGGCGGGCGGCAAGTGGTTAATAAAACACTATTAAATTTCACTCATCATCATATTCCTGTCTGTTTAGCATCCAGGTCCAAGAGTGGCAGGAAGAAAGCCATAAGAAGTCCCATTTGCAGTTTGTGAAAAGCCATGTGGGGGACAAAGCAAACATGTGGAAGAAGGTAAGATGATGGTGGCAGCATCTCGTTGTGGGGATGCTTTTCTTTAGCAGGGGCAGGGACAGGGAAGCTGGTCAGAGTTGATGGGAAGATGGATGGAGCACAATACAGGGAAATCTTAGAAGAAAACCTGTTCGAGTCTGCAAAAGACTTGAGAATGGGGCGGAGCTTCACGCTTCACCTTACAGCAGGACAACGAACCTAAACATACAGCCAAAGTTACAATGGAATGGTTTAGATCAAGGCATCTTCATGTGTTAGAATGGCCCAGTCAAAGTCCAGACCTAAATCCAATTGAGAATCTGTGGCAAGACTTGAAAATTGCTGTTCACAGACACTCTCCATCCAATCTGACAGAGCTTGAGCTATTTTGTAAAGAAGAATGGGCAAAAATGTCACTCTATAGATGTGCAAATGTGGTAGAGACATCCCCAAAAAGACTTGTAGCTGTAATTGCAGTGAAAGGTGATTCTACAAAGTATGGACTCAGGGGGGCTGAATTTAAATGCACACCACAATTTTCACATATTTATTTGCAAAAAATTTGGAAAACCATTTATCATTTTCCTTCCACTTCACAATCATGTGCTACTTTGTGTTGGTCTATCACATAAAATCCCATAAAAAATAAATTTTAGGGCTGTGGAAATTAACTATTAATTCCTCGATTAATCGATTAAGTTTTTTGATCGATCAAAATTCCGGGTCTTCAGGGAGTTCCGTCGGAGATTCGGTGACGCCACAGACACCGGCGGGTCTTGCCGTGTCCATCTGAAGGGCTCCTTTGCTGTGCCTTCATATCTGTATGCCGGCAGGACCTTACTATCTGCCACACGCAAGGGCTGTTACACTTCCCTCTATCAACCTGGGATTCTACAGCCATCCACTGGGAGTTGTGATAGTTCCCTTCACGGGACATCTACATGCCGACGGACTGATGTTAGCCCCTCCTCATCTGGATTCAGCAGTGGTATCGTTGTACACATTTTTATACCAGTATCATACTTAGCTACATGTTTTTATGACTGCTTTTGCTGCCGTTTGGTGTTACTCGCACCATTTTTACAGTTTATGTAGCTACATCGATTTTATCTCCAGTGCAATATTTATTTTGTTACCTACTTGAAGACTATAAAAGTTTTAATGCTATTCCCATCGAGCGCTGCCTTTGTGTGTTTTTTGTATCCTGATAATCATTTTTCCAGTGGTTGGTAGCTGCACTGGGAATCAGCCTGTAAGGAGATCAGCTAAAAGTAGTTGGATCTGTATGTGCGTTATAATTAATCAAAATTAGTCGATTAATCGATTTAAAAAAAAAATCGATTAATCGAACACGAAAATTTTAATCAGTAACAGCCCTAATAAATTTACGTGTTTGGTTGTAACATGACAAAATATCTCAAAACCGGTGGTTACAGCAGATGATCTAAAATCTAGGGATGCTCCTCAATCTCCTCGCCTATATTATATCCAATACACATATACATTTCTTTATACAAGGTAATTACCCATTTTCCTCTATGGTCTGCTATCCTGGATTCAGTCAACTTGGGAAAATGTCAAAATTGTATGAGTATAAAAACATGTGTATAGTTGTGTGTTATCATATATTTATGTTGTGTCATTTCTTCTCTCTTTTATTCTTAGTAGATAGTGCCTGACAAATTTGATTCTCCTGAGGAAGCCAGGCGAAACATGTAGAGATAAATTTCTCAAGTGCACACTCATCACCTTGTATTGTACTAATGGATGAATTTTAACAATTTGTAAATTTAAATTTTTCTAAAAAATTTTTTTTTCCAATATATGTTGTTGTGTTATCGCACCTTAAAAATCCCATTTCCCACATTATTGTTAAACTATCTCAAAACTGGTGATGACCTTTTATGGTCGCCTCCAATTGATGGGGGCTGATCCCCCCTTTCCATAACTCTCATCACAAATGGCTATTGCTGTTGCCTGAGCTTTCAGAGGAAGGACTGGGAAGAGGCTACTGAGATATGCTTTCAGGATATAATCAGCACTGCTGATCAGTTGATTCAATTTAAGTTTGTACATCATTTACACTACACCCCAGCCAAGCTGGTTCGGATGGGATTGGCTCAGGATATTACTTGTTCTAGATGACTTGATTGCTGCAAATTTTTTTCATATGTTTTGGAACTGTCCTGGACTTTCTTCCTTCTGGAAGGATTCATTTGTCTTTTTCGAGCACAAGCTTCACCTGCCAATACCTTACACTCCGGAAGTTGTACTCTTAGGTGTTCTCAATGATTATGTTCCTCATACACAGAGCCAATCCGCCCTATACGCTCACTACGCAAGCTGCGTAGGGCCCCGCAAATTACTTGAGGCCCCGCCTCCCCCTCGTGTCATAGGGCGGATCGGCTCTGCCCGAGTCTAGTCAGCTTGAGTGTGGTAAGATAGCTGGAGAGAAGAGTGTGTGTTCTCCTCCCTCAAGCCTGCAGGGGGTGGCAGAGAGCCGACACAGCTCAGTGTGTCAGCGTGGGATGGCAGGGAAGTGATGCGTGGTCAATATGATTATTGAGGTAGCGTGAGTGATCATAATTCTTCCCCAAGCATTGTTGTAGAAGCCCCTTGTGTCTGATGCTCTCTGTACTTTGACTCTCACCACCTTTGGATTCTTCTAGTCTGATCTTCCTGCTTGTTTAACTGTCTGCTGTGTGACTCTCATCCTCTCCTCTCATTACTGTTCCCTCTGGAAGTGCTGAGCTGCCTCCCAACCTTGAGCCCTCCATGCCTTTTCATGCAAAGTAAACAGTCAGTCCCCCACTGCCATAATCTTTTACAAGGCTTGTGTAAACACTGAAGTAACTGAGGTGTCAGATGGCAGGCAGAAAAGGTGCACTCTGTATTGTGTGTGTTTATAGCAGAGGTAGATATGGTGAATCTAAAGTCAGCAGAAATCAGAAGATCTCTTGGTGTACAATGCACCATCACAAGGGACAGCAAGGCTGAAATAGCTGAATGCAGAATTCACTAATGTGTGGGATATCTGCAATAGTGATGAGCCGAACACCCCTGGGTTCGGTTCGCACCAGAACCCGCGAACGGACCGAAAGTTCGCACGAACGTTAGAACCCTATTAAATACAATGGATGCGAACGTTCAAAATCTAAAGTGCTAATTATAACGACTATTATGCATGTTATTGTCCTAAAAAGGGTTTGGGAACCCGGGTTCTGCACCAGGGAACAAGTATCAATGCAAAAAGAAGTTTTAAAAACGGCCGTTTTTCGGGAGCAGTCATTTTAATGATGCATAAAGTGAAAAAAAAAAAAGTCAAATATTCCTTTAAATATCGTACCTGGGGGGTGTCTAAAGTATGCCTGTGAAGTGCCACGTGTTTCCCGTGTTTAGATCTGTCCCTGCACAAAATTACATTTCTAAAGGAAAAAAAGCCATTTAAAACTGCTTGCGCTTTAATGTAATGTCTGGTCCCGGTAATATGGATGAAAATCTTTAAGAAAAATGGCATAGCTACCCCATCACAACCCCCCCCCCCCACCCCCTACCCCAGCCCATTACCAGCCCCTTTGGCTCTTGTATGGATATTAAGGGGAACCGCGCACACAAAATAAAAAAGGCCCTATATACTCTGAACAGCCGTATACAGGCGGTGCATACAATACAGGGACTGTAGGTTTGTTCTTATGTAGAATCTGTTTGTCATTTTGAACAGGTACATTGTTTAAGTGTAGCTCCAGCCAAAAAATCTATTTTTAAGCTTTTTGGAAAACATAGGGAAGGGTTATCACCCCTGTAACATTTGTTTTGCTGTCTGTGCAGTGTGCACCTGTTCAGAACATTTCACCTCACTTTCCATCCTAATGACAAATGTTTTTGGAAAATTTGGAGTTTTTATTGAAACAAGAATTGGTGATAAAGCATCAGTGGAGAGGAGACACTTTTTTTCCCATATTAACTCTTACAGGAGAGAATTTGCCTTCCTAGGGGTAGATTTCCTCTCACTTCCTGTTGTATCCTTCCGTTTGCAAGGAGGAGTCGTTTGTAAGTTGGATGTTTGAAAGTAGGGCCCTGCCGTATATACTCTGCTGAAATTTGCCCCTTACATGTTGGTGTTGCCACAACACTGTGAGCCCTCACAGTTACTCTTGGTGGGCGCATGAATGGGCCCTGCTGTGAATTATTAAATAAAGAATTGTAATTGCATGCCCCTGTTAAACAGGGGCAGAAAAATTGGGCCTTTGGTGGTGGTGGTGCTGGTGTTGACACAACACTGTAAGGCCTCACAGTTACTCTTGGTGGGCACAGGAATGGGCCCTGCTGTGAATTATTAGATCAAGAATTTTAATTACATGCCCCTGTTAAACAGGGGCATAAAAATTGGGCCTTAGGCACTGGTGCCACAACACTGCAACCCCTCACAGATACTGTACTTGGAGCACAGCAATGAGCCCTGTTGCAAAGTATTGCATCAAAAATTGTAATTACACCCCCCTGTTAAACAGGGGCTGAAAAATTGGGCCTTAGGCACTGGTGCTGGTGCCACGACACTGCAACCTCTCCCAGATACTCTAGTTGGAGTGCAGGAATGAGCCCTGCTGCAAAGCATTGCATAAAAAATTGTAATTACAGTCAGTCAACATAACAGGACAGTCTCTCAGCATCAGCATCAGTCTTGAAGGGATGTGACATTTGAAAATAAATTAGTCTGTTATATCAGCTTCAGGTGTTTGGTAGCTGGTGGTGATCCAAGACTGGTTCATCTTTATGAAAGTCAGTCGATCAACCGAGTCGGTGGACAGGCGCACCCTGTGGTCCGTGACAAATCCTCCAGCAGCACTGAATGTGCGTTCTGAAAGAACGCTGGATGCAGGACAGGCCAGTAGCTCAATTGCATACTGTGCAAGCTCTGGCCAGTGATCCATCCTCAAGACCCAGTAAGCCAGAGGATTTTCGGTGGGGAAGGTGTCCAAGTCTGACCTTGCCCCTAGGTATTCCTGCACCATGTATATCAGACGCTGGCGATGGTTGCTGGAACCGATCATACCTTGGGGCTGCGGACTAAAGAAATGTCTGAACGCATCGGTAACACGGCCACCTTCCCCACCGCTCCTTCTTTGACTGACCGAAGCCTCAGCAACTCGTTGTCCAGGACCAGGAGTTTGTAACCTCCCAGTCTCTGGGAACGCGTTGCACAGACCTTTCTGCAAGGCCTCCCGGAGTTGTCTCATCCTCTGCTCCCTCTGCGACGGTAAGATAAGGTCCTCAACCTTACCCTTGTACCGTGGATCAAGGAGAGTGGCCAGCCAGTAATGGTCCCTCTCCTTGATCCGAAGAATACGAGGATCCTTCCGCAGACTTTGCAGGATCAGGGAGGCCATGCAGCGTAGGTTAGCTGAGGCATTCGGTCCGGAGTCCTCTGGGTCACTAAGGACGACATGATCCGCAGCCACCTCCTCCCAGCCACGTACAAGTCCACGGGTTTCTTGGGACTGTAAATCATCCCTAAAAGACTGCTGCTGATGATGCTGAGTGCCAGGCTCCACCTCCATGCTGACACAATCCTCCTCCTCCTGTGCGATGGGTGGGACAGAAGGAACACTGTCTGGGTAAAGGGGGCCTTGAGAGGCAAGGAAGTCCTCCTCTTCCTGCCTCTGTTCTGCCTCAAGTGCCCTGTCCATTATTCCACGCAGCGTATGTTCCAACAGGTGGACAAGAGGTACAGTGTCACTGATGCATGCACTGTCACTGCTCACCATCCACGTGGCCTCCTCAAATGGTGCCAAGACAGTGCATGCATCCCTGATCATGCCCCACTGGCGTGGTGAAAAAACCCGAGCTCCCCTGACCCTGTCCTGGTGCCGTAGTCGCACAGGTACTCATTGATGGCCCTCTGCTGCGTGTGCAGCCGCTGCAGCATGGCCAACGTTGAGTTCCACCTGGTGGGCATGTCACATATAAGGCGGTTCTTGGGCAGGTTCAACTCCTTTTGCAGCTCAGCCAGGCGAGCACTGGCATTATAAGTTCTGCGGAAATGCACACAGACTTTCCTGGCCTGCCTCAGGACATCCTGTAAGCCCGGGTACCTGCCCAAGAACCGCTGCACCACCAGGTTAAGGACGTGAGCCACACAGGGCACATGGGTCAGTTGTCCTTGTCAGAGGGCGGAGAGGAGGTTGGTGCCATTGTCGCAAACCACCATTCCTGGCTTAAGCTGGCGTGGCGTCAACCACCTCTCGGCCTGCCCCTGCAGAGCAGACAGAACCTCTGCCCCAGTGTGGCTCCTGTCCCCCAAACACACCAGCGCAAGCACGGCATGGCATCTTTTTGCCTGCGTACTTGCGTAGCCCCTTGAATGCCTACGGAGCACCGCTGGTTCCGAGGACAAAGCACAGGAGGAGGCCATGGAGGAAGAAGAAGAGGAGGGGGTGGAGGAGAGAGGTGTGTCACAACCAGTAGTAGCATTTTGGAGGCGTGGCGGCGGAACAACCTCCAACACTACTGCACCTTGTCCTGCATCCTTCCCAGCTGCCAAAAGAGTGACCCAATGGGCCGTGAAAGAAAGGTAACGTCCGTGTCCATGCCTGCTGGACCATGAGTCAGCGGTAATATGCACCTTACCGCTGACCGCCCTGTCCAGCGAGGCCAAGACATTACCTTCCACATGCCAGTAGAGAGCCGGAATCGCCTTCCGTGAGAAGAAGTGGCGTTTGAGAACCTGCCACTGAGGAACCGCACATTGCACAAACTCACGGAAGGGGGCCGAGTCTACCAACTGAAAAGGCAGCAGTTGAAGCGCTAGCAATTTAGCCAAGCTAGCATTCAACCGCTGGGCATGTGGATGGCTGGGAGTGAACTTCTTTCGACGGTCCAGCAGCTGGGGCAGGGAAATTTGCCTGCTAGAATCGGACGTCGGTGTACTGCTAGCAGAGTGCCCGCAAGTACTTGGCTGTGACACACCTAATTCTACACCTTCATTCCTCTCAGTGCAGGTTTCAGAGAGGACTGAAGGTATAGTGGGGTTGGAGATCCCAGCTGATGCGGTGCAAGGAGAGGTCCGCTTTGTTCTTTGGTGTGGGTCTTTAAGGTAGGCTTGCCAACGAGCTGCATGGCAGGTCAACATATGTCTGGTCAAGCATGTGGTGCCCAAGCGGGTGATGTTTTGGCCACGCGATATACGCTTGAGACATATGTTGCAAACAGCAGCTGTGCGATCTGATGCACTCGACTCAAAAAAGGCCCATACCAAAGAACTTTTTGAATAACGGGCAGAGGCAGCGCCCTGCACAGGTGGAGCTCTGCGGTGTGATTCCGTCGGTGTGCTGCCCTTACGCTGGCCCCCCGAGGGCATCCTGCCTCGTTGGAGATGTGCCTCCTCCTCATCCTCCTCCTCTCTCCTATTAGGCACCCACTTGGAGTTAGTGACCTCATCATCCCCTCCCTCCTCATCACTGGAGCCAATCTGGCAGTATGCTGCAGCTGCTGGAACATGACTGCCAGATTGGTGTCTGTCAGGGCCCGGACTGGCGGCTAGTGAGGACACAGGAGGTGGATCCTCTGTGCCAGAGAGGCGAAGGCACGGGTCGCATTGGAGGACCGGTTCTAAGTAGCTACCGGTTTTCACCAGAGCCCGCCGCAAGGTGGGATGGACTTGCTGCGGCGGTAGCAACCAGGTCGTGTCCCCCAGTAGCGGCTCGACTTCTCTGGCAGCTGAGATAGGCACGGTACACTGGGACTAGGCAGAGGCAAGGTCAGACGTAGCGGAAGGTCAGGGCAGGCGGCAATGGTTCGTAGTCAGGGGCAACGGCAGAAGATCAGATACACTGGCAAGACAAGTACAAAACGCTTTCTCAGGGCAGTAAGGCAACAAGATCCGGCAAGGACAGGAAGGGGGAGTGGGTTTTTAAGTGTTTTGGAGTGTGACACAGTAATTGGACCAGGCACCAATCAATGGTGCACTGGCCCTTTAAATTTAAGAAGACCGGCGCGCGCGCGCCCTAGAGAGCAGCGGGACCGCGCGCGCCGGGACGGAGCAGGAGGAGGAGGCCGGTGAGCAGAATGGGATGCGATCCGCGGGCGGACAGGTGCCGCTGCAAGGATCGCATCGCCGCCAGCATCAGAGCAGCGCTCACGGTCAGAGGAGCCGACCGGAGCGCTGCAGGGAGACAGACGCCGCGGGCGCTCCGGGATGGATGGGACACCCGGAGCGCTCAGCGTTACAGTACCCCCCCCTTAGGTCTCCCCCTCTTCTTGGAACCCAAGAATCTTCGGATGAGCTCTTTATCTAAAATGTTGGCCTCAGGTTCCCAGGACCTTTTCCTCAGGACCACAGTTCTCCCAATCCACTAAAAAACATCTTTTACCTCGGATGACCTTGGAGGCGAGGATCTCTTTCACCGAGAAGACATCAGAAGAACCAGAGACAGGAGCAGGAGCAGTGACCTTAGGGGAAAATCGGTTAAGAATGAGGGGTTTAAGAAGAGACACATGAAAAGAGTTGGGAATACGAAGAGAAGGAGGAAGGTGGAGCTTGTAAGAAACAGAATTGATTTGGTTTTTGATTTTAAATAGCCTGAGGTAACGAGGGCCCAGCTTGTAGCTAGGTACCCAAAACCGAATATATTTGGAGGAGAGCCACACTTTGTCACCAGGGGTATAGACAGGAGGGATTCTTCTTTTTTTATCTGCATGTCTCTTCATGCGGGCAGAGGCCAGTGAGAGCGACTTTTGAGTCTCTTTCCAGATAGAGGCAAAGTCCTGAGTAAATTCATCCACGGCCGGAACTCCAGAAGACGTGGGAATGGGGAGGGAGGGCAATGGGTGACGGCCGTAGACCACAAAGAAAGGCGACTTGGAGGAAGATTCAGAGTTCTTGAAATTGTATGAGAATTCTGCCCAGGGCAATAGGTCGACCCAATCGTCTTGACGGGCGTAGGTAGTCGCCAAGGACCTGGTTAACTCTCTCCACCTGTCCATTGGACTGCGGGTGATAAGCGGAAGAAAAATTCAACTTAATTTTTAGTTGAGTACAGAGAGCTCTCCAAAATTTTGAGATGAATTGAACACCTCTATCCGAGACGATATGTGAGGGCAGCCCATGGAGGCGGAAAATTTGAAGAAAAAAAATGCTTTGCCAACTGAGGTGCAGTAGGCAGACCAGGGAGCGGGACAAAATGAGCCATTTTAGAAAAGCGGTCAACGACCACCCAGATGACAGTGTTACTACGAGACAAAGGGAGGTCCGTGATGAAATCCATGGCGATGTGGGACCATGGTTGTTCAGGCACAGGTAGGGGAAGGAGAAGACCTGCAGGCTTCTGGCGAGGCGTCTTGTCACGTGCACAGATAGTGCAGGCCCGTACAAAGTCAGTCACATCTTCCTCCTGGGTAGGCCACCAATAGTGTCTGGCAATCAATTGTATGGATTTTTTGATCCCAGCGTGACCGGCTAGATGGGAGGACGAAAGTCTTTCCTGGAGGAATTGGCATGAGAGAAGTGGGAGCAGAGGAAATCAGACACTCAGGGGGTATGATGTGTTGAGGAGGAGTCTCGGTTTCAGAGGTATCGGAGAGACGGGACAAAGCATCAGCCCTGACATTTTTGTCTGCGGGCCGAAAATGGATCTGGAAGTTGAAGCGGGCAAAGAACAATGACCACCTGGCCTGGCGAGGATTTAGGCGCTGAGCGGACTGAAGGTAGGACAAATTTTTATGGTCAGTGTAGATGGAGATAGGGTGAAGGGATCCTTCCAGGAGATGTCTCCACTCTTCTAATGCCAACTTGATGGCCAACAGTTCACGGTCACCTATGGAATAGTTTTTTTCCGGAGGGGAGAAAGTTTTAGAGAAAAAACCACAAGTGACGTTTTTCCCTTTAGCGTTTTTTTGAAGAAGCACAGCTCCGGCTCCTACCGAGGAGGCGTCGACTTCAAGGAAGAACGGCTTTAGAGGATCTGGCCGAGACAGGACAGGTGCAGAGGAGAAGGCGGTCTTAAGGCGAGTAAAAGCTTCCTCCGCTTGAGGCGGCCAGGACCTAGGATTCGCATCTTTTTTGGTCAGTGCCCCTATAGGAGCAACGATGGTGGGGAAGTGGGGTATGAACTGACGATAGTAGTTGGCGAAACCAAGGAAGCGTTGGATAGCACGAAGTCCAGAGGGGCGTGGCCAACCCAAGACTGCGGAGAGTTTGTCAGGGTCCATTTGAAGACCTTGTCCAGAGACCAGATATCCTAGGAAAGGAAGACTGCTGCGCTCAAAAAGGCATTTTTTTCAAATTTAGCGTAAAGATGATTTACGCGGAGGCGCTGGAGCACTTGACGGACATGGAGCCGATGTTCCTTAAGGTTGGCAGAGAAGATTAGGATGTCGTCAAGATAGACAACCACACAGGTATACAGTAGGTCCCGGAAGATTTCGTTGACAAAATCTTGAAAGACTGCAGGGGCGTTGCAAAGTCCGAACGGCATGACGAGATATTCAAAGTGACCGTCTCTGGTGTTAAATGCGGTTTTCCATTCATCTCCCTTACGGATTCTGATGAGGTTATAAGCGCCCCTGAGGTCCAATTTAGAAAAAACTTTTGCTCCGCGCAGACGGTCAAAGAGCTCCGAGATGAGAGGCAGAGGGTAGCGGTTTTTAATAGTGATTTTATTGAGACCACGATAGTCTATGCAAGGGCGTAGAGATCCGTCCTTCTTGGCCACGAAGAAGAAGCCCGCTCCGGCTGGAGAAGATGATTTCCTAATAAAACCTCTCTTGAGGTTCTCCTGAATGTATTCAGTCATAGCCTTGGTTTCAGGAGAGGAGAGAGGGTAAATTCTGCCACGGAGTGGTGTAGTACCTGGGAGCAAGTCAATGGGGCAGTCGTAGGGTCTATGTGGTGGTAAGACCTCCGCCTGTTTTTTGCAAAAGACATCAGAAAAGTCCTGATAGGCCTTTGGAAGGCCAGGCAAAGGAGTAGTGATGGGGACTTGACAGGTCGGTACAGACTTAAGGCAATGCTTGTGACAGGAGTCACCCCAGGATTTGATGTCCCCAGTGGTCCAGTCGAGGGTAGGAGTGTGACGCTGGAGCCAGGGTAGGCCAAGAAGGATGTCAGAAGTACAGTTCGGCAAAACAAAGAATTCAATCTTTTCTTGGTGAAGAACACCAACGGACATGAGCAGGGGTTCGGTGCGGTAACGCACGGTACAATCCAAATTCTCTCCATTTACAGAGGAAATGAAGAAGGGTTTGATGAGACGGGTAACAGGAATGTTGAACCTGTTGATGAAAGAGGCTTCAATAAAGTTTCCTGCAGAACCAGAGTCCAGGAAGGCCACCGCAGGGAAGAGGGAGCCAGCAGAAGGAGAAATCCGCACAGGAATAGTCAGACGTGGAGAGGAAAAATTCACACCCAGTAACGCCTCTCCCACGTTCACTAGGTGCGGGCATTTCCCTGACGCGGAGGACGAATAGGGCAGTCTTTTAGGAAGTGATCAGAGCTCGCACAATAAAGGCATAAGTTCTCGTTCCTACGGCGAGACCTCTCTTGTAGGGTCAGGCGAGACCGGTCCACTTGCATGGCCTCCTCGGCGGGAGGCACGGTAACAGGATGCATTGGATTCAGAAAGAGAGGAGCCAGGCGCGGATAACGCCTGGTGCGAACAAGATCTTTCTCCTGGCGAAGCTCTTGGCGTCTTTCGACGTAACGCATATCGATGCGGGTAACTAAATGGATGAGTTCCGTCAAGGAAGAGGGTATCTCTCGTGCGGCCAGACAATCCTTGATGTGGCCGGATAAACCCTTCTTGAAGGTCGCGCAGAGAGCCTCATTATTCCAAGCTAACTCTGAGGCCAGTGTGCGGAACTGTATGGCATATTCGCCCACAGAAGAGTTTCCTTGGACAAGGTTAAGCAGGGCGGTTTCAGCGGATGAGGCTCGGGCTGGTTCCTCAAAAACGCTGCGAACCTCCGCAAAGAAGGACTGAACGGTGGCTGTAGCAGGGTCGTTGCGGTCCCAGAGTGGCGTGGCCCAGGCCAAGGCCTTTCCAGACAACAGAGAGACCACGAATGCCACTTTAGACCGTTCTGTGGAAAACTGGTCAGACATCATCTCAAGATGCATGGAACATTGGGACAAGAATCCCCGGCACATCCTAGAATCCCCGTCAAATTTCTCCGTAAGAGACAGGCGAATTCTCAAGGCAGTAGCGGCAGCTCGGAGAGGGGAAGATTCTGGAGGCTGCGGCGGCAGAAGCTGCTGGACCATGGCGGTCAACTGCGACAGCTGCTGTCCTTGTTGTGCGATCTGTTGCGACTGCTGAGCAACCACGGTAGTGAGGTCAGCGAGATTTGGCAGCGGTACCTCAGCGGGATCCATGGCCGGATCTACTGTCAGGGCCCGGACTGGCGGCTAGTGAGGACACAGGAGGTGGATCCTCTGTGCCTGAGAGGCGAAGGCACGGGTCGCACTGGAGGACCGGTTCTAAGTAGCTACCGGTTTTCACCAGAGCCCGCCGCAAGGCGGGATGGACTTGCTGCGGCGGTAGAAACCAGGTTGTGTCCCCCAGTAGCGGCTCGACTTTTCTGGCAGCTGAGATAGGCACGGTACACTGGGACTAGGCAGAGGCAAGGTCAGACGTAGCAGGAGGTCAGGGCAGGCGGCAATAGTTCGTAGTCAGGGGCAATGGCAGAAGATCAGATACACTGGCAAGACAAGTACAAAACGCTTTCTCAGGGCAGTAAGGCAACAAGATCCGGCAAGGACAGGAAGGGGGAGTGGGTTTTTAAGTGTTTTGGAGTGTGACACAGTAATTGGACCAGGCACCAATCAATGGTGCACTGGCCCTTTAAATTTAAGAAGACCGGCGCGCGCGCGCCCTAGAGAGCAGCGGGACCGCGCGCGCCGGGACGGAGCAGGAGGAGGAGGCCGGTGAGCAGAATGGGATGCGATCCGCAGGCGGACAGGTGCCGCCGCAAGGATCGCATCCCCGCCAGCATCAGAGCAGCGCTCACGGTCAGAGGAGCCGACCGGAGCGCTGCAGGGAGACAGACGCCGCGGGCGCTCCGGGATGGATGGGACACCCGGAGCGCTCGGCGTTACAGTGTCCTTCTTGAGCATCCCCTCTCTCTGCTCTCACACTACTACCTTCCTCTAGCTGGGTATCATCATCAGACCCTTTGAAACGCTGGGCATCCTCCTGGAGCATGTACCCAACACTGTGCTCAAACAGTTCGGGGGACTCCTCAGGAGGACATGGTTGGTCTAGGGAAGGAGTGACTGATGATGACATTGATACCAGGGAAGAGGACGCTTTGGCAGCTGCTTTGCCAGTACCCTGAGCCTGGGTGAGAGAGGATGAGGAGGATGAGGAGGGCTTGGTCATCCACTCTACCAAGTCTTCGGCATGATGCGGCTCAACACGTCCAGCTGCCGAAAAGAAGGACAAGCGTGTCCCATGGCCACGTGCTGATGGCGATGCACCGCGTCCACGACCAGCACTGTTGTCTCTTTTATTGGCTCCGGACTGTCTGCCTCTCCTTGTTTGCCTTCCAGACATTCTAATGGCCTGCAGGGAGATGGGAAAACCAGCAATAAGGCCTAGCTTCAGGAGTATATTTTGCAGGAATCGCACTACGCCTGCTGTAAGTGCTGCAAATGCCTGTTGGTGTAACACACCAGGAAAACACAGCAATACGAGCTAACTTCAGGTGTATAATGTGCAGGAGGCACACTCCGCCCGCTGTAAGTGCTGCAAATGCCTGTTGGTGTAACACACCAGGAAAACACAGCAATACGGGCTAACTTCAGGTGTATAATATGCAGGAGGCACACTCCGCCTGCTGTAAGTGCTGCAAATGCCTGTTGGTGTAACACACCAGGAAAGCACAGCAATACGGGCTAACTTCAGGTGTATAATGTGCAGGAGGCACACTCCGCCCGCTGTAAGTGCTGCAAATGCCTGTTGGTGTAATACACCAGGAAAACACAGCAATACGGGCTAACTTCAGGTGTATAATGTGCAGAAGGCACACTCTGCCCGCTGTTAGTGCTGCAAATGCCTGTTGGTGTAACACACCAGGAAAACACAGCAATACGGGCTAACTTCAGGTGTATAATGTGCAGGAGGCACACTCCGCCCACTGTAAGTGCTGCAAATGCCTGTTGGTGTAACACCCCAGGAAAACACAGCAATACGGGCTAACTTCAGGTGTATAATGTGCAGGAGGCACACTCCGCCCGCTGTAAGTGCTGCAAATGCCTGTTGGTGTAACACACCAGGAAAACACAGCAATACAGGCTAACTTCAGGTGTATAATGTGCAGGAGGCTTAGCAACAATGACACTGACACTGTCCCCTGCCTATCCTTCTCTCTTCCTGCACACAAGGTTTATCAAAGTATATGACACTGACACTCTCCCTGTCTATCCTTCTCTCTCCCTGCACACAAGGTTTAGCAAAGAATATGACACTGACACTGTCCCCTGCCTATCCTTCTCTCTCCCTGCACACAAGGTTTAGCAAAGAATATGACAATGACACTCTCCCTGCCTATCCTCTCTCCCTGCACACAGGAATAGCACAAAGAATATCAACACTGTCCCTGCCTATCCTTCTCTTTCCCTGCGCCGGAACACACTACACAAGGCCGCCGCTCTGGCTAAACCCCCTGAGCTATAATTGGCCACAGGCAACCTGCCTGTGGCCAATTATGGCTCTCCTAGCTGCCGGCGCTGTGATTGGCCAAGCATGCGGTGTCACAGTGTATGCTTGGCCAATCACAGCGCCGGGATTGCACTGCGATGGCGCAGTGTATTGTGGGCCGTTCGCGTCACTCGAATTTGGCGCGAACGGCCCAAATCGTTCGATGTTTGCCGAACGGTCGAACAGCCGATGTTCTAATCGAACATATGTTCGACTCGAACACCGAGCTCATCCCTAATCTGCAACATGAAATCTCACTCCACCATGATTGGCAATAAACTAGGAATAACTATGTGCTGTTCTGCCCACATCCTAATCCTCTGGTCTCCCTGCTGGGTGCTGTGTTCTGCCCACATCCTAATCCTCTGGTCTCCCTGCTGGGTGCTGTGTTCTGCCCACATCCTAATCCTCTGGTCTCCCTGCTGGGTGCTGTGTTCTGCCTACATCCTAATCCTCTGGTCTCCCTGCTGGGTGCTGTGTTCTTCCCACATCCCAATTCTCTGGTCTCCCTGCTGGGTGCTATGTTCTGCCCACATCCCAATCCTCTGGTCTCCCTGCTGGGTGCTGTGTTCTGCCCACATCCTAATCCTCTGGTCTCCCTGCTGGGTGCTGTGTTCTGCCCACATCCCAATCCTCTGGTCTCCTTGCTGGGTGCTGTGTTCTGCCCACATCCCAATCCTCTGGTCTCCTTGTTGGGTGCTGTGTTCTGCCCACATCCTAATCCTCTGGTCTCCCTGCTGGGTGCTGTGTTCTGCCCACATCCTAATCCTCTGGTCTCCTTGCTGGGTGCTGTGTTCTGCCCACATCCTAATCCTCTGGTCTCCTTGCTGGGTGCTGTGTTCTGCCCACATCCTAATACTCTGGTCTCCTTGCTGGGTGCTGTTCTGCCCACATCCTAATCCTCTGGTCTCCTTGCTGGGTGCTGTGTTCTGCCCACATTCCAATCCTCTGGTCTCCTTGCTGGGTGCTGTGTTCTGCCCACATCCTAATCCTCTGGTCTCCTTGCTGGGTGCTGTGTTCTGTCTACATCCTAATCCTCTGGTCTCCCTGCTGGGTGCTGTGTTCTGCCCACAACCTAATCCTCTGGTCTCCCTGCTGGGTACTGTGTTCTGCCCACATCCCAATCCTCTGGTCTCTTTGCTGGGTGCTGTGTTCTGCCCACATCCTAATCCTCTGGTCTCCTTGCTGGGTGCTGTGTTCTGCCCACATCCTAATCCTCTGGTCTCCTTGCTGGGTGCTGTTCTGCCCACATCCTAATCCTCTGGACCCCTTTCAGCTTTCTTTAGTATTGTTTATGGTGTTCTACCCAAATTTAACTTGATATATAAAATCAGTGCATGAAAGGTTTGTGCTAATGAGGTCAGCTGGTCAATTCCTTCCTGTGTTATGACCTACAGTCTGTAAGGACGTACGACAGAAGCAAAAGATACATTTTGAATCATGGATGTAGGATAGTATGGTACGTGTCTGTAGATTTGATATTTTTGCAAAAAAAGTACATAAATGGTATATTGGTACATAGAGAGGCTGGAATTTAGGTAAAAAAAAAATAGGTGAACTTAGCCTTTAACCATTTGCCGACCTGCTGTCATCATTATACTGCGGTAGATAGGCACGATCCCGCAAACCTTCGTAGCTGTACATCGGTTCCTTTAAGTGGGATAACGGGCACGCGGTCACGATCGTTGTCCCGAGAGGCAGAACAGGGACGTGTGTGTGTAAACACACACATCCCAGTTCTGTGAGGAAAGGAGAGATAGATCATGAGTTCCTACGAGCTGGGAACCACGATCTCTCATCAGTCCCATCCCCCACAGTTAGAACACACACATAGGGAACACCGTTAACCCCTTGATCGCCCCCTGGTTTTAACCCCTTCCCTGCCAGTGACATTTACACAGTAATCAGTGCATTTTTATAACACTAATCGCTGTATAAGTGCCAATGGTCCCAAAAATGTGTCAAAAGTGTTGGATGTGTCCGCCATAATGTCGCAGTAATGATACAAACCGCAGTTCACCGTCATTACTATTAAAAAAATAATAATAATATAAATGCCATAAATCCATCCCCTATTTTGTAGACGCTATAACTTTTGCGTAAATCAATCAATATACGCTTATTGCGATTTTTATTACCAAAAAAATGTAGAAGAATATGTAGCGGGTGGTTACATTTAGGGGAGGCATCTGAGTGATAAATGGCTCAGATGCAGCAATTGTTAGGGTTCATGGACCAATTTATGCCAGTGGAGGATGCAAGGGTGTCCAGTTCCCTGCGGCCTGTAGGTGGTGCTGTTGAACCACCATTGAAGGTCTGTACCCTTTTTGTCCTCTCACAGCAGTAGTACAGCGGGGCGGGGAGCCTGCTGTGTATGCTGGGAGAGGGGATAAAAGGGGCGGACATCTTCCGCTCGGGGTCCACGCCCAGGCACCTTCAGCCTGGGTGTGAGTGCTGGTGGTCTCCGGGTGCCCTCGGCCTAGGGACAGAGCTGTGATTCCACCCCGGACACCTTTAGTCTGGGGTGAGGTACTCTCTGGAGGCCTGGGGCCCAGTACCTTCGACTGGGTCCCGCAAGGGATGGAGAATTCCTAGGGTGTCCTCCAGTATTGGACACCCGAATCTAGGGCGAGGGGGATCAGAGAACTGACCTTCCCGGAGATCCAGCGCAGCATTGGTTGGTGACAGCGGAGGCCTCTGGTGACCATCCAGATGGATGACTCCCTTGACAGGGGCCGCATCTCAAGAAGGTAGTCCACATTCTCATGGTCGGTGGCAGCGACCCAACTGAAACCCAGGTTGGTGGCAGAGACCTCAAGTTCAATTCACCCGGTCGGTGGCAGCGACCACCCTCACGGTCGGTGGCAGCGACCGTGCGCCAAGCCTGTTGGCGCACACCGAAACAGGAGAGTAACAAGTTCATAATTGTGCCTGGACCTTCCTCTTCACCTTGTCTGTTCGTTGTCTAACCAATCTGCTCTAAAAGGACTATTTATTGCTCTAAAATAATAAATAAGTGTTGGACTTTCAATGGTGTGGAACTTGGCTTACTGGGAGTTAAAGGATCATCCTCAAGGGGAGCTTTGGCTCTGGACAGGGGCACAGACCCGAAGGTAATTGGGTATAGCTCACACCTCTACACACTGGAGGATGTGAGTTGGTGGTGCGTCACACTCTCCTCCCTGGTCCCCTAGACGAGAGCCATTGACAGAGAAGGAGGGAGTGAGAGGTGAGGTCGCTACAAATACATATCGGCCTAAACTGAGGAAAAAAACGCTTTTTTTAAAAAAAATTGGGGATATTTATTATAGCAAAAAGTACAAAATATTGTGTTCTTTTCAAAATAGTGTCTCTTTTTCTGTTTATAGCGCAAAAAATAAAAACCGCAGAGGTGATCAAATACCACCAAAAGAAATCTAAATTTGTGGGAAAAAAGGACATAAATTTTGTCCTGCACGACCACGCAATTGTCAGTTAAAACGACGATCGCAAAAAATGGCCTGGTCATTGAGCAGCCAAATCTTCCAGGGCTGAAGTGGTTAAATCTGTCCAAACAAGAGTCTAGTAGACATCCAAGGTATGAAAGTTTGAAACTATAAATAATTATAAAAGCTAATAATATAATAATAATAATAAAAAAAAACAAAAAACATAAATCACTATCCCTCAATTCTGCAAGTGTTCTAATTTACTATCGCTGTTTTCTAGCTGGTCTGAAACCACTTTTGACATAAAGGGACACTTTTTGGTTGCTATGGACAATCTCAAATTTCCAGACAGAAAGAACAGTATATATAATATAAAACTGCATGCAGGGCACTGGACAAAGCACTAGGGACAAAGGGGAGGTTAAATGATTTGTAGGATTACAGTGCACTGTATGTGTTATGTTTTGTGTACTCTTTGAATTTGCCGTCAGGTTCCGTTTCCATGCACCGCGACACTCGCAGGGAACGGAGCCCGGCACACAGAGGCATCGGGCGGAGGACACAGCCTGCAGACACAGCAGGGGGACATCGCAGGATCCTGGGGACAAGGTAAGTAAACTGGATCAGGATTCTGCAATGCAATCCAGAGTGTGTCTCGGGGTTACCGCTAATGGTACTGATATTTAACCCAGAGCCACACTCGGGATTCCTCCTTACTTTATAGCTGTACAGAATACATTCCGGTAAGAAGAAGCGTGTGCCAGTGCTGGGATCTAGTAGCCAATCACTAGGCTTAAGGAGTCACACGTGACCATGGTAGTTTTGTCCCATAGGTTGACAACACCAGACATTTCAGTGCTTTCCTGCAGGAAAGGAAGAAGCAGTGAGAGACCACTTGTAGGATGGGTATGGGGGGGGGTAAGTGCCTCTTATGAGTGTCTGAAACCAAATTTTTTAAAGTCACAGACCCTTCACAGACATGGTTTATATGACTCCGAATTCCTTATCCTTTTTGGAGGTGTGTAACTAAAGAAGGCAGCCTCTGCAAAAAAAACTTTCACCTCCCCGTCGGGGAATTGAACCCCGGTCTCCCGCGTGACAGGCGGGGATACTCACCACTATACTAACGAGGAATATGTGAAATGTTGCTTGTGCTCTCTGTCTCTTTAACCACTTCCATACTGGGTACTAAAACACCTTCCTGCCCAAACCAATTTTCAGCTTTCTGCGCTGTTGCATTTTTGAATGACAATTGCGCGGTCATGCTACACTGTACCCAAACTACATTTTTAGCATTTTGTTCCCACAAATAGAGCTTTCTTTTGGTGGTATTTGATCACCTCTGCGATTTTTATTTTCTGCTAAAAAAATAAAAAAAAGACAGAATATTTTGAAAAAAAAAAGTGTTTTTTTTTTGCTTCAGTTACAAAACTTTGTAAATAAGTAAGTTTTCTCCTTCACTGATGGGGCTGCACTGACGGGCACTGATAGGTGGCACGGATGGGCACTGATAGGCAGCACGGATGGGCACCGATAGGCGGCACGGATGGGCACAGATAGGCGGCACGGATGGGCACAGATAGGCGGCATGAATGGGCACGAATAGGCGACACGGATGGGCACTGATAGGCAGCATGGATGGGCACTGATAGGTGGCACGGATGGGCATGGATGGGCACTGATAGGTGGCACAGTACTGTAATGTGTTGTACTAATGGATGCCAATCAGTGCTAAACAATAATGCCTGCCAATCAGTGCTGCCCATTGTGGGCACTGATTGGCATCCATTGTGGGCACTGATTGGCATCCATTAGGCATTTCTAATTGGCATCCCTGGTGGTCTAGGGTGGCATACCTTAAGGTGGGCATCCCTGGTGGTCTGGTGGCATCCCTGGTGGTCCAGTGTGGGCATCTTTGGGGGGGGGCTGTGCTGATAATGGATCAGCACAAACCCCCCCTGTCAGAGGAGCAGCCGATCAGCTCTCCTCTACTCGCGTCTGACAGATGCGAGTGAGGAAAAGCCGATGACCGGCTTTTCCTGTTTACATCGTGATCAGCCATGATTGGACACGGCTGATCACGTGGTAAAGAGTCTCCGTCGGAGACTCTGTACCTAGATCGGTGTTGCGGGGTGTCAGACTGACATCACGCAACAACGATCGCCGCGATGCGCGCCCCCAGGGGGCGCAGCGGCTTAATATCCTGAAGACGTCATATGACGTCCAGTCAGGATATTAAAAACCACTTTGCCGCCGTCAATTTGCTATAGGGCGGGCGGCAAGTGGTTAATAAAACACTATTAAATTTCACTCATCATCATATTCCTGTCTGTTTAGCATCCAGGTCCAAGAGTGGCAGGAAGAAAGCCATAAGAAGTCCCATTTGCAGTTTGTGAAAAGCCATGTGGGGGACACAGCAAACATGTGGAAGAAGGTAAGATGATGGTGGCAGCATCTCGTTGTGGGGATGCTTTTCTTTAGCAGGGGCAGGGACAGGGAAGCTGGTCAGAGTTGATGGGAAGATGGATGGAGCCAAATACAGGGAAATCTTAGAAGAAAACCTGTTAGAGTCTGCAAAAGACTTGAGAATGGGGCGGAGCTTCACGCTTCACCTTACAGCAGGACAACAACCCTAAACATACAGCCAAAGTTACAATGGAATGGTTTAGATCAAAGCATCTTCATGTGTTAGAATGGCCCAGTCAAAGTCCAGACCTAAATCCAATTGAGAATCTGTGGCAAGACTTGAAAATTGCTGTTCACAGACACTCTCCATCCAATCTGACAGAGCTTGAGCTATTTTGTAAAGAAGAATGGGCAAAAATGTCACTCTATAGATGTGCAAAGGTGGTAGAGACATCCCCAAAAAGACTTGTAGCTGTAATTGCAGTGAAAGGCGGTCCTACAAAGTATTGACCTAGGGGGGCTGAATTTAAATGCACACCACAATTTTCACATATTTATTTGCAAAAAATTTGGAAAACCATTTATCATTTTCCTTCCACTTCACAATCATGTGCTACTTTGTGTTGGTCTATCACATAAAATCCCATAAAAAATAAATTTACGTGTTTGGTTGTAACATGACAAAATATCTCAAAACTGGTGGTTACAGCAGATGATCTAAAATCTAGGGATGCTCCTCAATCTCCTCGCCTATATTACATCCAATACACATATACATTTCTTTATACAAGGTAATTACCCATTTTCCTCTATGGTCTGCTATTCTGGATTCAGTCAACTTGGGAAAATGTCAAAATTGTATGAGTATAAAAACATGTGTATAGTTGTGTGTTATCATATATTTATGTTGTGTCATTTCTTCTCTCTATTATTCTTAGTAGATAGTGCCTGACAAATTTGATTCTCCTGAGGAAGCCAGGCGAAACATGTAGAGATAAACTTCTCAAGTGCACACTCATCACCTTGTATTGTACTAATGGATGAATTTTAACAATTTGTAAATTTAAATTTTTCTAAAAATTTTTTTTTTTCAATATATGTTGTTGTGTTATCGCACCTTAAAGATCCCATTTCCCACATTATTGTTAAACTATCTCAAAACTGGTGATGACCTTTTATGGTCGCCTCCAATTGATGGGGGCTGATCCCCCTTTCCATAACTCTCCTCACAAATGGCTATTGCTGATGCCTGAGCTTTCAGAGGAAGGACTGGGAAGAGGCTACTGAGATATGCTTTCAGGATATAATCAGCACTGCTGATCAGTTGATTCAATTTATGTTTGTACATCATTTACACTACACCCCAGCCAAGCTGGTTCGGATGGGATTGGCTCAGGATATTACTTGTTCTAGATGACTTGATTGCTGCAATTTTTTTTCATATGTTTTGGAACTGTACTGGACTCTCTTCCTTCTGGAAGGATTCATTTGTCTTTTTCGAGCACAAGCTTCACCTGCCAATACCTTACACTCCGTAAGTTGTACTCTTAGGTGTTCTCAATGATTATGTTCCTCATACACAGAGCCGATCCGCCCTATACGCTCACTACGCAAGCTGCGTAGGGCCCCGCAAATTACTTGAGGCCCGCCTCCCCCTCGTGTCATAGGGCGGATCGGCTCTGCCCGAGTCTAGTCAGCTTGAGTGTGGTAAGATAGCTGGAGAGAAGAGTGTGTGTTCTCCTCCCTCCAGCCTGCAGGGGGTGGCAGAGAGCCAACACAGCTCAGTGTGTCAGCGTGGGATGGCAGGGAAGTGATGCGTGGTCAATATGATTATTGAGGTAGCGTGAGTGATCATAATTCTTCCCCAAGCATTGTTGTAGAAGCCCCGTGTGTCTGATGCTCTCTGTACTTTGACTCTCACCACCTTCGGATTCTTCTAGTCTGATCTTCCTGCTTGTTTAACTGTCTGCTGTGTGACTCTCATCCTCTCCTCTCATTACTGTTCCCTCTGGTAGTGCTGAGCTGCCTCTTAACCTTGAGCCCTCCGTGCCTTTTCATGCACTTACAAGGCTTGTGTAAACACTGAAGTAACTGAGGTGTCAGATGGCGGGCAGAAAAGGTGCACTCTGTATTGTGTGTGTTTATAGCAGGGGTAGATATGGTGAATCTAAAGTCAGCAGAAATCAGAAGATCTCTTGGTGTACAATGCACCATCACAAGGGACAGCAAGGCTGAAATAGCTGAATGCAGAATTCACTAATGTGTGGGATATCTGCAATAGTGATGAGCCGAACACCCCTGGGTTCGGTTCGCACCAGAACCCGCGAACGGACCGAAAGTTCGCACGAACGTTAGAACCCTATTAAATACAATGGATACGAACGTTCGAAATCTAAAGTGCTAATTATAACGACTATTATGCATGTTATTGTCCTAAAAAGGGTTTGGGAATCCGGGTTCTGCACCAGGGGACATGTATCAATGCAAAAAGAAGTTTTAAAAACGTCCGTTTTTCGGGAGCAGTCATTTTAATGATGCATAAAGTGAAAAAAAAAAGTCAAATATTCATTTAAATATCGTACCTGGGGGGTGTCTAAAGTATGCCTGTGAAGTGCCACGTGTTTCCCGTGTTTAGAACTGTCCCTGCACAAAATTAAATTTCTAAAGGAAAAAAAGCCATTTAAAACTGCTTGCGGCTTTAATGTAATGTCTGGTCCCGGTAGACGCCCTGTAGGGAGAAACGCAGCGTCGGGTGGAGCTCAGGAATTCAAGATCATCACGCACCAGCTGTTAGGCGTGAGCTACAGCTGATTGCTTTTTTAAACTGTTGTCAGAGACTGTGGGCAGTCAGTGCGCCCTCTCTCCATATATCTTTTTATCTTCTGTGGATGTCAGCCTTTAGTATGCAATAAAGGGTTTTTTTCCTTTTAATCACTCTGCACCATGAAGTTTTTTGTTCTTACCCCCAACATATTATAAGCGGTGCCTCTGATTGGTTTCCTACACTGAGAGGATTTGGTTTGAACACGGTGCAGCAGCGGAGCATTGGATTTAGAGGAGTACCTGATTTCCTACATCAGATGTCCGGAGTATACGTCTATCATGCCTGTTTGATCCCTGTAATGGGGGTCCACTGGATTTGGTAAGCAGACATCTTTATTACCTGATTGAGTCATTTATCACCTGCTAAAAGAAGAAAGTGAGGAGGATTGGCACCTTCGCTTCCAAAATTTTTTTTTTTTGTGTGGACAATTTTTTTCATTTTTTTATGTATATTTTTATATTTTTATGAACACTATATGTTGCACACTTTTTGAATTTTTTCACTTTTTTATTATACGTGTTTGAATCTTACGTATACTAGATATACACACATTGAGGTTTTGTTTATACATCTCCTTCTTTTGAGTACACAATAATATTTTTCCAGAAGCAATTCATGGAAATAATTACTGTTTTTTTTTTTTTTTTTTCTCTTCACTAGTTTTTGGGTTGCACATTTTTTACTTTATATACATTTGTAGTTTATTATTCTGAACTGTTATTGCAGCACCATTTTTTCACTTTTTGGATTTGAATATCTGTTTATATATGTGTATTTTCACGGTGCACTTTATATATTTCACATATTTATATGTATTTTGTTTATATATATAATTTTATATATATATATATATATACATATATAATTTTTTCACTTTGGTTGAATTTTGGCATTCTTTGTTAAAATATCTTTTCTGCCAAATAGGGATAGCGCGGATTGTCCTCTTTACAAATTGTAATTGCATGCCCCTGTTGAACAGGGGCTGAAAAATTGGGCCTTTGGTGGTGGTGGTGGTGGTGTTGACACAACACTGTAAGGCCTCACAGATACTCTTGGTGGGCGCAGGAATGGGCCCTGCTGTGAATTATTAGACCAAGAATTGTAATTACATGCCCCTGTTAAACAGGGGCAGAAAAATTGGGCCTTAGGCACTGGTGCCACAACACTGCAACCCCTCACAGATACTGTACTTGGAGCACAGCAATGAGCCCTGTTGCAAAGTATTGCATCAAAAATTTTAATTACACCCCCCTGTTAAACAGGGGCTGAAAAATTGGGCCTTAGGCACTGGTGCTGGTGCCACGACACTGCAACCACTCCCAGATACTCTAGTTGGAGTGCAGGAATGAGCCCTGCTGCAAAGCATTGCATAAAAAATTGTAATAACACACCCCTGTTAAACAGATATTGTACTTGGAGCACAGCAATGAGCCCTGTTGCAAAGTATTGCATCAAAAATTTTAATTACACCCCCCTGTTAAACAGGGGCTGAAAAATTGGGCCTTAGGCACTGGTGCTGGTGCCACGACACTGCAACCACTCCCAGATACTCTAGTTGGAGTGCAGGAATGAGCCCTGCTGCATAGCATTGCATAAAAAAATGTAATTACAGTCAGTCAACATAACAGGACAGTCTCAGCATCAGTCTTGAAGGGATGTGACATTTGAAAATAAATTAGTCTGTTATATCAGCTTCAGGTGTTTGGTAGCTGGTGGTGATCCAAGACTGGTTCATCTTTATGAAAGTCAGTCGATCAACCGAGTCGGTGGACAGGCGCACCCTGTGATCCGTGACAAATCCTCCAGCAGCACTGAATGTGTGTTCTGAAAGAACACTGGATGCAGGACAGGCCAGTTGCTCAATTGCATACTGTGCAAGCTCTGGCCAGTGATCCATCCTCAAGACCCAGTAAGCCAGAGGATTTTCGGTGGGGAAGGTGTCCAAGTCTGACCTTGCCCCTAGGTATTCCTGCACCATGTATATCAGACGCTGGCGATGGTTGCTGGAACCGATCATACCTTGGGGCTGCGGACTAAAGAATTGTCTGAACGCATCGGTCAGATGGCCACCTTCCCCACCGCTCCTTCTTTGACTGACCGAAGCCTCAGCAACTGGTTGTCCAGGACCAGGAGTTTGTAACCTCCCAGTCTCTGGGAACGCGTTGCACAGACCTTTCTGCAAGGCCTCCCGGAGTTGTCTCATCCTCTGCTCCCTCTGCGACAGTAAGATAAGGTCCGCAACCTTACCCTTGTACCGTGGATCAAGGAGAGTGGCCAGCCAGTAATGGTCCCTCTCCTTGATCCGAAGAATACGAGGATCCTTCCGCAGACTTTGCAGGATCAGAGAGGCCATGCAGCGTAGGTTAGCTGAGGCATTCGGTCCGGAGTCCCCTGGGTCACTAAGGACGACATGATCCGCAGCCACCTCCTTCCAGCCACATACAAGTCCACGGGTTTCTTGGGACTGTAAATCATCCCTAAAAGACTGCTGCTGATGATGCTGAGTGCCAGGCTCCACCTCCATGCTGACACAATCCTCCTCCTCCTCTTCCTGTGCGATGGGTGGGACAGAAGGAACACTGTCTGGGTAAAGGGGGCCTTGAGAGGCAAGGAAGTCCTCTTCTTCCTGCCTCTGTTCTGCCTCAAGTGCCCTGTCCATTATTCCATGCAGCGTATGTTCCAACAGGTGGACAAGAGGTACAGTGTCACTGATGCATGCACTGTCACTGCTCACCATCCTCGTGGCCTCCTCAAATGGTGCCAGGACAGTGCATGCATCCCTGATCATGCCCCACTGGCGTGGTGAAAAAAACCCGAGCTCCCCTGACCCTGTCCTGGTGCCGTAGTCGCACAGGTACTCATTGATGGCCCTCTGCTGCGTGTGCAACCGCTGCAGCATGGCCAACGTTGAGTTCCACCTGGTGGGCATGTCACATATAAGGCGGTTCTTGGGCAGGTTCAACTCCTTTTGCAGCTCAGCCAGGCGAGCACTGGCATTATAAGATCTGCGGAAATGCACACAGACTTTCCTGGCTTGCCTCAGGACATCCTGTAAGCCCAGGTACCTGCCCAAGAACCGCTGCACCACCAGGTTAAGGACGTGAGCCACACAGGGCACATGGGTCAGTTGTCCCTGTCGGAGGGCGGAGAGGAGGTAGGTGCCATTGTCGCAAACCACCATTCCTGGCTTAAGCTGGCGTGGCGTCAACCACCTCTCGGCCTGCCCCTGCAGAGCAGACAGAACCTCTGCCCCAGTGTGGCTCCTGTCCCCCAAACACACCAGCGCAAGCACAGCATGGCATCTTTTTGCCTGCGTACTTGCGTAGCGCCTTGAACGCCTACGGAGCACCGCTGGTTCCGAGGACAAAGCACAGGAAGAGGCCATGGAGGAAGAAGAAGAGGAGGGGGTGGAGGAGAGAGGTGTGTCACAACCAGTAGTAGCATTTTGGAGGCGTGGCGGCGGAACAACCTCCAACACTACTGCATCCTTCCCAGCTGCCAAAAGAGTGACCCAATGGGCCGTGAAAGAAAGGTAACGTCCATGAGTCAGCGGTAATATGCACCTTACCGCTGACCGCCCTGTCCAGCGAGGCCAAGACATTGCCTTCCACATGCCGGTAGAGAGCCGGAATCGCCTTCCGTGAGAAAAAGTGGGGTTTGGGAACCTGCCACTGAGGAACTGCACATTACACAAACTCACGGAAGGGGGCTGAGTCTACCAACTGAAAAGACAGCAGTTGAAGCGCTAGCAATTTAGCCAAGCTAGCATTCAACCGCTGGGCATGTGGATGGCCGGGAGTGAACTTCTTTCGACAGTCCAGCAGCTGGGGAAGGGAAATTTGCCTGCTAGAATCGGACGTCGGTGTACTGCTAGCAGAGTGCCCGCAAGTACTTGGCTGTGACACACCTAATTCTACACCTTCATTCCTCTCAGTGCAGGTTTCAGAGAGGACTGAAGGTATAGTGGGGTTGGAGATCCCAGCTGATGCGGTGCAAGGAGAGGTCCGCTTTGTTCTTTGGTGTGGGTCTTTAAGGTAGGCTTGCCAAAGAGCTGCATGGCAGGTCAACATATGTCTGGTCAAGCATGTGGGGTGCCCAAGCGGGTGATGTTTTGGCCACGCGATATACGCTTGAGACATATGTTGCAAACAGCAGCTGTGCGATCTGATGCACTCGACTCAAAAAAGGCCCATACCAAAGAACTTTTTGAATAACGGGCAGAGGCAGCGCCCTGCACAGCCGGAGCTCTGCGGTGTGATTCCGTCGGTGTGCTGCCCTTAAATGGCCCCCCGAGGGCATCTTGCCTCGTTGGAGATGTGCCTCCTCCTCATCCTCCTCCTCTCTCCTATTAGGCACCCACGTGGAGTCAGTGACCTCATCATCCCCTCCCTCCTCATCACTGGAGCCAATCTGGCAGTATGCTGCAGCTGCTGGAACATGACTGCCAGATTGGTGTCCTTCTTGAGCATCCCCTCTCTCTGCTCTCACGCTACTGCCTTCCTCTAGCTGGGTATCATCATCAGACCCTTCGAAACGCTGGGCATCCTCCTGGAGCATGTACCCAACACTGTGCTCAAACAGTTCGGGGGACTCCTCAGGAGGACATGGTTGGTCTAGGGAAGGAGTGACTGATGATGACATTGATACCAGGGAAGAGGACGCTTTGGCAGCTGCTTTGCCAGTACCCTGAGCCTGGGTGAGAGAGGATGAGGAGGATGAGGAGGGCTTGGTCATCCACTCTACCAAGTCTTCGGCATGATGCGGCTCAACGCGTCCAGCTGCCGAAAAGAAGGACAAGCGTGTCCCATGGCCATGTGCTGATGGCAATGCACCGCGTCCACGACCAGCACTGTTGTCTCTAGACACAGAGCCTGCTTGCCCTCTTTTATTGGCTCCTGACTGTCTGCCTCTCCTTGTTTGCCTTCCAGACATTCTAATGGCCTGCAGGGAGATGGGAAAACCAGCAATAAGGCCTAGCTTCAGGAGTATATTTTGCAGGAATCACACTACGCCTGCTGTAAGTGCTGCAAATGCCTGTTGGTGTAACACACCAGGAAAACACAGCAATACGGGCTAACTTCAGGTGTATAATGTGCAGGAGGCACACTCCGCCCGCTGTAAGTGCTGCAAATACCTTTTGGTGTATTACACCAGGAAAACACAGCAATACGGGCTAACTTCAGGTGTATAATGTGCAGGAGGCACACTCCGCCTGCTGTAAATGCTGCAAATGCTGTTGGTGTAACACACCAGGAAAACACAGCAATACGGGCTAACTTCAGGTGTATAATGTGCAGGAGGCACACTCCGCCCGCTGTAAGTGCTGCAAATGCCTGTTGGTGTAACACACCAGGAAAACACAGCAATACGGGCTAACTTCAGGTGTATAATGTGCAGGAGGCACACTCCGCCCGCTGTAGAATTTTTTAATAATAACTGCTACCAAACATACAAAGGGAAAACACTTTACATAACAAAATCACAGTTTCACACATCATTTCTTTCTCGTACATCACGGGACACAGAGCGACATAGTCATTACTAATGGGTTATATAGATACCGTCAGGTGCTGGCACTGGCAACTTCCAAAACCGGAAGTACCCTCCCCTATATAAGCCCCTCCCATCCGGGAGCACCTCAGTTTTTTGCCAGTGTCTAAGGTGTTGGCCAAGAAGAAACATGTGTTTTTCACTGAGCTTGCGTACAGGTTCTTTTGGGCCTCAGTAAGCTATTCCGGATCCGACCAAAAAAGCTTCATAGCTAAACGGTCGGTACCCGGGCCTTGCAGAGAAGAGCAAGGTTTTGCCTGTAATGCTTCTCTTAGGAGAGCTGGACCCTGGGATCCAGAGCTCTGGTCATACCCACGACCAAGATGTTTTCTGTGCAGGGTGCTATACAGGTCCAGGGGAGTGGAATCCTTGGGAACCCGGTCCCTGAAGGTTTGATTACAATGCCTGCCGTGATAGGTGAAGTTTGGGCTTTTGTGGACCAAACAAAGTCCTGCGGCGGGGAACAGGTAAGTGGGGGCCCCCAGGAACTTGGTTCTATTGGGGGACCCCCAAGCCTAATTTGTCTTTCTGTCTGTTACCTAATGGTATTCCCGCAAAATTCTGTGCATGCCTGTAACTACTAAAAAAATGTAATAATTTTTAATGGTGGTCAAGAAAAAAAAAAAAAAAATTATTTTATATATTTAATATATTAGACTGCGGTACCTGTGTTTGTCCACTAGAGGCCGCTGTGGAATGTTTTCTTGTCATGTGGACTAGTTTCTTCTCAGCAGAGCAAGTCCAGGCAGATGGTGAGTTCTCTTATGGGAAACTGCTTCCTCTGCCATGTTGCAATGCTCGTCCATCCCCCGGCCTGCGGCAAAGAGGGGCCCTGGCTCTTGTCCCTAGTTTCCATTTTTCAAAATTAGCGCCGAAGGCGCACGTGGCCGCGCGCGTGCGCGTGCACGCGCCTCTATATATAGAGGTGAGCCGGGAAAGGGGGCGGAGCCTGGGGGATGACGCTCTGTGCGCGCCGCAGCGCTTCTGCGCATGTGCGGGCGTCCCAGCATGTTAAAAACCACAATTTTTGTGTGGTGAGCTGGCTATGAAGTACAGAGACAGAGCTGGCAACATTTAAAAAAGGGCATACAGCAAGCGGTTGATACAGGCATCCCCTAGAAAGGCACATTAGTAGACACCAACTGTTTCTTATAGCAGCATTTATGCTAGACTATTGTCAGTAACTGGTGTATTTCGGCTGGAATACCTCAGCTTTGTGGCTTAGGAATATGCCGTCTAAAAACTCCGGGACTAGAAATTCCAGGAGGAATAGGGGGTCTCCATCGGGCTCTGAGGATCTTGGGCATGCTTTGGTTGCACCAGTCTCCCCTGAAGAATCAGAGGTTAGTGACCGTAGAGCACCCTCAGGAGTACCTGGTACTGTGGCTGTCCTCAGTTCACCTGCTCCTGTGTATGTAACAGAGGAGGTTTTTTCCTCAGCTCTGGGAGGGCTGGAAGAGAGATTGTCAGCATTGATCGCGGCTTCCCTGTCACAGGAGAAAAACGCCCGATCTCCGTCTCCTCCCTCAGAGTGCCTGTTAACAGAGCAACAGTCCCATACAGGGATCGACCTACCTGAAGGGGATCAGGATGAGGTCGATTCGGTTGTAGAGGAATCAACAGTGGAAGAGCCGTTCTCAGCATCACATGCTGAAAGGTTATGGGTTCAGTCCCTGACTAATATGGTCCGATCAGCATTTAAAATGCCACTTGCGGAGCCATCATCCACTTCTGTCTCCTCGTTGGGGTCGCTAAAAGCTCCCCAGACTGTTTGTTCCTTTCCGATCCATCCTTTACTGGAAGGGCTCATTTACCAGGATTGGGAGCATCCTGACAAAATATTTACTCCCCCTAAGAGATTTCCGGTGGTCTATCCCATGGAGGATAAGTTCATCAGGAAATGGAGGGTCCCTACAGTGGACGCAGCCATCTCTTGTGTGGATAAATCACTGACATGTCCGGTGGATAATGTCCAAATGTTCAAGGACCCAATAGATAAAAAATTGGAGTCCTTATTAAAATCTGCTTTTTCTACAGCAGGATTGGTGACACAACCAGCAGTGGCAGCTATTGGGGTCTGCCAAACAGTGAAGGATCAGTTGAAACAGGTCTTAAGGGACTTGCCAGATCAGCAGGCTCTTGCCCTAGCTGATCTACCTAGAGCCTTATGCTTTGCGGTGGACGCCATAAAGGATTCAATCCATCAGGCCTCCCGCCTTACGCTGTCTGTAGTACATATGCGCAGGCTTCTATGGCTCAAAAACTGGTCTGCTGAAGCTCCCTGTAAAAAATTGCTGGTCAGCTTCCCATTTCATGGGGAGCGCTTATTCGGGGAAGACCTGGACAAGTATATCCAGAGAATTTCCAGCGGTAAAAGTACACTTTTGCCGGTTAAAAATAGAGTTAGAGGTCCCTCTTTTAAGAGGCCGGCTTCTCCAGTCCCTAGGGCATCGGCTGTGAAACAGTTCCGACGGCCTCCTCGGTCAAATCCCGGAGGTAAAAATCAGGGACAGTTGCAGGGTAACAAGAAGCCCTGGAGCAGGAGAGGTACAAAACCTCCCCCAAAGTCAAATGCATGAAGGGTTGCCCCCACCCAATCGGGTGGGGGGAAGACTTCAGTTGTTCACAGAAACCTGGCGGGACACGATCCGAGACAGATAGGTGCTCTCCGCAGTAAATCTGGGATACAAATTGGAGTTAAAAAACTCCCCTCCTTCCCGCTTTATAAGGTCAAACGTGCCAAGGGATCCCCAGAAGAGAGGATCCCTCCTGTTGGCACTGGAACAATTATTGCTCCAAGCAGTAATTATAGAGGTTCCCCTGGAAGAATGGGGGTTCGGGTTTTACTCAAACCTCTTTACAGTTCCGAAGCCAAACGGGGACGTGAGGCCCATATTAAATCTAAAAGGGCTAAACAAATTCCTACATATCAGGACTTTCCGGATGGAGTCGATCCGATCGGTAGCCACTGCCCTACAAGGGGAGGAATGGTTAGCCTCGATCGACATCAAAGATGCTTATTTGCACATTCCCATCTTTCCAGCCCACCAAAAATTTCTACGCTTTGCGGTAGAAGGGCGCCATTTTCAGTTCAGAGCCTTACCCTTCGGTCTGGCCACAGCACCAAGAGTGTTCACAAATTCTGGCCCCATTATTGGCCAATCTAAGAACACTAGGTGTAACGATAATGGCATATCTAGACGACTTGTTGCTGATAGACCACTCAGTGGAAAAACTAGAAGTGGTTGTTCACGAGACAATCAAGTTTCTGGAATATCACGGTTGGATTATCAACCGAGACAAGTCAGCCCTAAAACCAGTCAAAAGTCTGGAATACTTGGGGCTAAGGCTGGATTCAGACCAGAGAAAAATTTTCTTGCCTCAAGAAAAGGGGTCGTCTTTGAGAAATTTGATCCACTTAGTGGGTTCAAAAAGAAAGCCATCCATACGCCTGTGCATGAGGCTGCTGGGAAAAATGGTGGCATCATTCGAAGCAGTACCCTACGGTCAATTCCATTCAAGGAAGTTGCAAAGGGCCATACTGTCAGCCTGGAACAAAAAAGTTCAGGCTCTGGACTTACCAATGTCCTTGTCCCCTTCCGTTCGCAAGAGCCTCCGCTGGTGGTTGGTTCCCCAGAATCTGGAAAGAGGGAAATCCTTCAGTCCGATTTCCTGGAAGGTGGTCACTACAGATGCCAGCCTTATAGGCTGGGGAGCAGTACTGGAGCAATGGTCTCTCCAGGGCAAGTGGTCAGAAGCAGAAAAGGCCCTGCCCATCAATCTCTTAGAGATACGAGCAGCCCGGTATGCCCTAGTAGCATGGACATCCAAACTCCAAGGGTCCCCTGTCAGAGTTCAATCAGACAATGCCACAGCAGTGGCATATATCAATCGTCAGGGGGGCACCAGGAGTCGTGCAGCCCAAAGGGAAGTAAATTACATCCTGAGATGGGCAGAAAGATATGTCCCAGCCATATCTGCGGTATTCATTCCAGGAGTGGAGAATTGGAAGGCGGACTTTCTAAGTCGCCAACAATTATGCCCAGGGGAATGGTCCCTTCATCCCGAGGTTTTCCGGACAATATGTCAGCGGTGGGGAACACCGGATGTAGATCTGCTAGCATCCAGATTCAACACAAAAGTGGACAGGTTTGTCTCTTGGACAAGGGATCCCCTAGCGTGCGGCTCGGATGCCCTAGTGTTCCCTTGGGATCAGTTCAAGCTGATATATGCATTCCCACCGCCACAATTGTTACCTCGATTACTCCGCAGAATCAGGGTAGAAAAGAAACCAGTGATTCTGGTGGCTCCAGCGTGGCCCCGAAGAGCATGGTACGCGGAGATTGTAAAAATGTCTCTGGGGAGTCCTTGGACCCTCCCACATCGTCCGGACCTGCTTTCGCAAGGACCGATATACCACCCTTCCTTACCAGCCCTAGGTTTGACGGCCTGGCTATTGAAGCCCACATTCTAAAAAAGAGAGGGCTCTCTAATGCTGTGGTATCTACCATGATCAATGCCAGGAAGCCGGTATCCAGGCAGATCTACTATAGAATCTGGAAGGCGTACATCGCCTGGTGTGAGGCCAAGAAATGGCATCCACGTAAATACGTAATAGGTAGGATTCTGGACTTCCTACAATGGGCTGTAGATAGGAAGCTTGCCTTGAGTACTATCAAGGGTCAGATTTCGGCCTTGTCAATATTTTTTCAAAGGCCCTTGGCTTCGCATTCACTAGTCAAAGCCTTTATACAAGGAGTGATGCGTATTAGTCCTCCGGTTAATATTCCCATATGTCCATGGGATCTAAACTTGGTTCTGTCGGTTCTACAGAAACAACCATTTGAACCATTACAGCATATTTCCTTGGTGCTTCTCACCAGGAAATTGATTTTTCTAGTAGCCATTTGTTCGGCTAAAAGAGTATCGGAATTAGCAGCTATGTCCTGTAAGGAGCCATATCTGGTTATCCATAAGGACAGAGTAGTGTTACGTCCTCATCCAGCCTTTCTTCCTAAGGTGGTATCGAGGTTTCATTTGAACCAAGATGTGGTTCTTCCTTCTTTTTTCCCCAAACCTACTTCGGTAGAGGAAAAGTTATTGCATTCTTTGGATGTAGTAAGAGCAGTTAAAGCTTATCTAAAAGCCACTGCTCAGATTCGCAGAACGGATACTTTGTTTATTCTGCCGGAAGGCCCCAGAAAGGGTCAGGCAGCGTCAAAATCTACTTTAGCCAAGTGGATTCGACAGGTCATTATGCAAGCTTATGGCTTGAGAAGGAGACCGCCTCCGTTCAAAGTTAGAGCGCACTCCACGAGAGCAGTTGGAACTTCATGGGCAGTGCATCACCAGGCCTCCCTGGCTCAAATCTGTAAGGCCGCAACATGGTCTTCAGTACACACGTTTACTAGGTTCTACCAGGTGGACGTTAGAAGTCAGGAGGATGTCGCCTTTGGGCGCAGTGTGTTGCAGGCCGCAAAAGATCCTCATGTCTGATAGCGCTCAGCTTATATATGGTGTATCCCCCCCCTCATTTGGCATTGCTTTAGGACATCCCATTAGTAATGACTATGTCGCTCTGTGTCCCGTGATGTACGAGAAAGAAAATAGGATTTTTATAACAGCTTACCTGTAAAATCCTTTTCTTGGAGTACATCACGGGACACAGAGCTCCCGCCCCTCTTTGGGGACACTTATTGCTTTGCTACAAAACTGAGGTGCTCCCGGATGGGAGGGGCTTATATAGGGGAGGGTACTTCCGGTTTTGGAAGTTGCCAGTGCCAGCACCTGACGGTATCTATATAACCCATTAGTAATGACTATGTCGCTCTGTGTCCCGTGATGTACTCCAAGAAAAGGATTTTACAGGTAAGCTGTTATAAAAATCCTATTTTTACATCCATTAAAACCTTTAAAGAATATGACAGGCTTCACCGTAGTAACCTACGGGCAAATTCACTAATTAAAGTAGAACCCGCAGGAAACTTGGATCATTG